>VKON01000334.1:16203-32731 GCA_009741485.1 Malurus cyaneus samueli | reverse complement strand
AGTTCTACCATTTTTTCTTAACATCTCCTCACCCTCTTTCTCTTTTCTCGTATCTGTTTAAGATTCTTAATATCTTATTATATCGATGCTTAAACTAATATTTTATGCTGGTGTGTTTGTGTGTGCCGCTCTTATCTGTTTTGATATTCTTTTAAATACTACATAAACATCACACAGAAGTGTAAACCAACCTGTGCATTGATTGCCAGGCCTGGATGGGGTAGGCTGGTCATGATCAACTCCAGTGCGCATATATGGATTGGGCTCTCTTACAGGAGCAAGGGTTCCTTTTTGTACTGGCAAGGGGAAAGAAGGAGAAAGTGTAAGTTCCTCACAAGCAGCACATCTTTGTGGTTTCTCTGGTCCCATCCCCCACCCCAAAAAATCAGACCAAGTAAACCATAGACACTTGTGTAGGGTTTCTGATATCTTCTTTGCATCGTTTCTAGGCATTTTATTTCTTTTTTTCTCAAACATGCCTTTCCTCAAAATATTCAATTAACACATGCTGCCTGCATGTGCCTTTGTTTTGGGTGGTGACATGTACCCATGTTCTCATGAAGGCTTTTCTTGTTCCAGAAAGTTATTTATAGTGATTTTAAAGAATTTGTCTATGATAACTACTGTAATATTTTCTCTAACAACAAATTATGGATAACAGGCAATCTTAATACATTGAATTCTGCATGGAAAACATACTAGCAAAAGCACAGGTATACATATTACAGCCTCTTTAGAAGAATCACTACGATGATCTTTCATATGAGACTTGCACTGGATTGAAATATTTACTGGGAATACAGTAAAGAAAGTTGGCAAATCTACAAAATGTTCAATAGTAACTCAAATCTATCAATTAACATAAATTAAAAATGCTGTGCACACTAAAGTGCTTTCATTATAGTCGAGATTTGTAAACAATTTCCACTTACCTATCTATAACCTTTAATAAAACTGCTCAGGTTTATTCCACTATTTCTCAAAATAGATACCTCTTAGGCCAAGGTTTTCCATGCTATTCCTCTCTTCAAAGGTTAATTATGTTTAGTGAATCTGAAGGAAATCATGCAGGATTTTAAAACAGTGGGAGGACAAATAAGAGAAATTTAAACATCAAACCCAGGATTTAAATGCATCATGATACAGAAAAGTATTTTTCATATAATAATAATTATGAACTGAGTTTTAAGTTATGGTGTTATGAGCAAAAAGCAGGTGCAGTTCCAGGTAGAGCAACCACATCCAGCAATTTATTCTAATCATGTTTACAGACTAGTCAAATGCCTATAGAGGCAAAATAAGTACTTACTATGGCTTTGAGTAGAAGGTGAATGTAAAACTTACTTTGGTGGGTATGCTATTTGAATTATTTATGTGAGGGATCATTTAGATAAAATTTGTGTTTCTTCAACTATTCCTTCATTTCTCTGTTTTGGTTTCCCCTCAACTTCAAGTGGTAATTTAATCCCTAAAAAAGCTTCAGTTATCCAAAATAAAGCATATAAAGAAGTTATTGACTTCTTAGTCTCTTTAGTCTCTTGACTGTACTGAACTCTAGAAACCCCATTTTCCTTCCTCAAATTGTCTCCTGGACTTGTAGCACTGAATCTCTCTGGAATTTTCCTTTGACTTTAATGGCTGCAATTAAATGCTTTTCTTTCACTATTTTCCTTTTCTGACATCTTTACTGCATCAAGGTTCTTTCTTTGGACCACTCTTTTCCTTTCAATTTTCTTTTATTCTCTGATTCCCAAAGGATACTGTTCTGAACTATATGAACTGTACAGTAAGAGACATTTACTTTTTTTCTGGAAGAAAGGGAACTTAAAGAACATGCAGAAGAAAATTGTTACTACAGCCTCACAGATGGCTATGATTCTTTGGGGGGTGGTTAAAACCCACAGCTTGTTTTTCTTCCTTCAGAAATAAATGAGATAGTATAAAACCTTTTTTATACTCTGGGTTCAGTCTCTCAAAACAACCATTAACCTTTCCTTGCAAAAGGCACCTTGGCCACCTTTGGCTTTGCTTGATATTTAAGGTTGTCCAAATCACTGCTTTTTTGCAGTGCCTTACACTGAATGTTCCTTATGTGAAAAACGAGGTTCACTCTGCTGTGAAAATTTAAAAGGTTTTAATAAATGACAATAGGGTACATAAAAGCAAAAGGATATGACATTGGGTGCTTGGCAATCTGCCAGAGGCACCATCCATAATCTCAATGAGTCTCCCTGTAGCTTCTTGTATAGTTTTGCTATAATGTGAAAAAAAAATCCTACATGGAAAAGTTTAAATCACAATCTACAATATTTCAGTTATTGCAAGATAATCAAAAGTGTCCTATAACTACATCTGAATTACAAAGAAAATAAGAACAGTAATTATCTCACAATCATGTTTACATAACTAAACTTCTACAAGCAAGACAACATTATATCATGATGTACAACACATAGCATCTACCTTTAATCTCTGCGAGAACCAACACTACAATATGTGTTTATCACACACATAGCACTCATCTTAATATTTGCGAAAGCAAACACTATAATATGTGTATATAACACTTATGGCATCTATCAGCTTCTGTCTCATTCTCATGTCAAGAAATTCAGTATTAAGATTAAATTTTAAATAAATTTAGGTCTGGAAATACAGAGGTAGGTCAGAAAAAGAACTCTAAACTCTATATTGACATGTGAAAAGAGAAATGACACTTTTAAATAGTTTTAATGTAACGTGGAAGCATGTACATTAAAATACCCCTAACCCAAGTAAAATTTTCTGAATAATGATCATGTCCTTCTAATGTCTATGAAAATATCAATAAATCTTTTAGGTATTAGCCCTATTTTATATAAAATCTGTCCTGAAATCCATTTTTCCTTTACCACTTTGTTAGAGTTATTGCTTTAAAGTTACAAAAAGGAAAATAAGTGTTATAAGTCTTCCTCTGTTCTTTGAATTTACCCCAAATGCATGTTTTTTTCATAGTGTCTTCGTCTCGTCCTTTTTCATGGATTAAGCAAATTATGTCCAGTTGTTTTATTTCCCTAAAATGATCATGTCAGTTTTGTGACTCATTAATTTACAAGAAACCCATTATTTGTAGTGAATGTTTACTCCCCATAACAACTAGGAAACAGTTTCTAATTTTTAACATACATGCATGTAATTTATGGCATTCCAAAATACTCTGCTTCTGTCCAAAATGGTAAAAGGTTAAAAGGAGTGGTTGGCTCTTTTGTTCAGTTTATTCTCCTATCTGAGAATTATCTGATGTCAGGATATAAAGATTCCGATAAAGCAGGTAATGTGTAATCCATCAGTTAGGGCATTCAGTCAATAACTTGCTTTCATACTCATGAAATTTAGATACGTTATGTGCACGTCTGTGGAAAGTGGGGAGCTGAGTGTATTCCCAAGCGCTGTTCGCAGGAGCAGTCAATAGAAAGTAATCGCTTGACTGCTGGTAAACGGCTACTGCATGGCCCTCCAGCCCTTCCTGTTTCTTCTCCACTAGATGGCGATAGAGGAAAAGCTCTAGCTTCCCTATTTGAAGGACAGCTGGTTAATTTCCTATGGACCAGCAAAAAGCAATACATTCTCACTCATGCATAGTCTCTTAGATGTAAGTGGGCAATTAAAAGTACTGTCAAATAAACTTCTTTCCTGTTTTGTAGAAAGAGCAGTCTATGATAAGATTATAAAGAAGGATGAACTTGTTCAAGAGAGTCTGAAAAATAAAATGATGTGTAAATATGTGTGGTGATAATACTAATGCGTAAAACATATTAAAACACCAGAGGAAGATATATTTTAGAAATCTGACATTATAAATTACATCAGTCATAATCTTTTTCCCAACTAAAAAAGAATGGCTTAATTCAGCACACAGCAATCTATCAATCCATACGGCATGAATGATTGCATGAAAGGGAATTAGTTATAGCAGAGAGCAGTGTGTGGAACTGCTTGTCATACAGGGACTTAGGTATGTGAAGACAGCAGTAGAAACTGGAGCTACAAATATATATTTAGAAAGATAGGCATTTGTAACAAAAAATATATAGTATAAACATTAGGCAACTGGATGTTACAGAACTGTGGGAAAGTAATGGTACATAAGGAAAAAAACCTGGTAGCAATTCAAAACATCATGCTTTTTTCTCGCATGTGGAACTTCAGTTTCTTTAAAATAAACAGACAAAAATTCTCTTCATTTGAGCAGTTTTATAAGTGTGGGCTGCATACAAAAGATTTACTCCACAGCTCTTATTCCCCAATAATTTCTCTCCTCCTTCCTCTGATCCTCTACATGTTATCTAAGCACTTATTCTCAAGGCCTAGTATTTCTAAAAGGGTACTGGTTATCTGAGATGCAGGCTACACCCATGAAAATATAACATGGTATATAGGAGCATTGAATAATAAAAATAGTTTGGAAAACTTGGGGTTTGGGCCAAACGAGAGAGATAAGTGTGGGCTGCATACAAAAGATTTACTCCACAGCTCTTATTCCCCAATAATTTCCTCTCCTTTCTGCGATCCTCTACATTTATCTAAGCACTTATTCTCAAGGCCTAGTATTTCTAAAAGGGTACTGGTTATCTGAGATGCAGGCTACACCCATGAAAATATAACATGTATTAGGATCTGAATTAAAAATAGTTTGGAAACTTGGGGTTTGGGCCAGTGTCGTGGGTTTAACCTGATTTTTCCCAATCCAGTAACGGCACCAAAAATGCGTGGTTTGACCGAAAGCCAAAAGCACTACAGACTTCCTCCCTCCCCCAGGAGAGGCAGAAGGGAGAGCAAAAGCCCAATTCACATAAAATTTATGGCTTCAGATAACATAACGTTATTGAGAGAAAGATAGTATATGCCAGAGAGATGGTCAGACAGGCGAATAACTTAAGTTGCGAATAGATTTATTACACAAACTACTAAGAACTACGGCACTGGGGAGGGGAACTGAGATAGGGACAAATTTACAAGGAAAAGAAAAATAAAAACTGACATTTTAAGACACCTGTTATCCTTTCCGGGGACCTGTCTCTTTCCCAGGTCCTCCCTCTCCACCCCCCATGTCTTCCCGCACACACAGGGGACAGGAATGAAAGTCTAACACAGATCAAACTACTCATTACAGTTGTCGTCCAGCATCATAGGAGAAGAGTTCTTACAGCTCCAAGCTGTGGAAGTTCTCTTCCCAAGAGACAGTCAGTGTATAACTGCTGATGGAAAGGAATATTTTCTTTACCTCGTAGGAGAAAAGAAAGAATGTTCTTCAAGGCCAAACTGCGTTGTTTCAGCAGCGTAAGACCACTATCACAAACCTCCTGGCAGAGCACAGCTTCTTCTAAGCATCCACTTACTTCAGATGTGGGGCGCGGGCATCTCCTCCTCTGCGCAGAGCACAATTTCTTCTCAGCATCAACATACTTCAAACGCTTGGGGGGGGAAGGGGGCAAGCCTCTTCCCCCTTTTTGGCTCCTGATAAGTTCAGTCCAGTACTCAAAGGCCAGGGGTTTTTTCCTCAGAGCAAGGTTGCTCTCTTTTCTATACAGGTCTCTCACTGATGAAAATAGTCTTCGAGAACAACTTATTTTCCATGCTCGAGAACCACAGCAACAGCACAGCAACCATCCCATCCTCCCCTTACTGTGATCTTTGGGTCTCCATTTTTTCTTCTTCATCCTCACCCTCCTGCTCTGTTTTTCCCCGTGCATGATACTAAAACTACATGCTAACTAACAAACTACAGGCTGGCCGCCCCTATCTTGTTTTGAATTCTTCTTAAGTACAAGACAATACGTCATCACAGAGGTGTAACCAACTGTGCAATTGGCCCAGGCCTGATGGGCAGCCTGTCCATCAACCTCAGAGCCATGATGGATTGGCTCTAAAACACAGGGGTAGGGCTCCTTTTGCTGGAGAAGAAGGAGAAAATTTCTAGAAATTCCTCATAGGAGCCATCTTTTTGGTTTCTTGGTCCCATCTCCCACCACCAAAAATTGGACCAGTAAAACCATGACAGCCAGAAAGATAATCTTGCATCTAAGTAAATCATCCAAGTAGAGGAGAAATTTCTAAATGCAGGTTGAAATTAAGAGCTCATCATAGTAAAGGGCACCATAACTGTCTCTGAGGCAAGAGCAGGATTCATAATATATATTTTTTTAAATGAATCTGAGAAATTTACAAGTCATGGGTAAGAACATGTGAGATGCTACTCTGCAGTAGTTCAGTGTCTCTAAATAAATTAATAGCTTTTATGCTGTTACATCTGTGTTTATGCATTATTTGTTTTTGCAGTACTGTTTGTAACAAACATATACTGAATTTGTAAAATAGTTTCAGCCTCAACTGAATATTTTAATAATTAAACAATAGGTGATTCTGAATTTAACATGCTGTACACATTCAAAAAATTACCCTGCCGGATGTCTGCTGGAAACTCAACACAGCAGAGAGAAGACAGTCTAGGAGTTTCCTGGATTGTGTGGAAGAGAACTTCCTGACACAGCTGGTGAGTGAGCCTACCAGGGGTAGTGCCCTGCTGGACTTGCTGTTTATAGACAGAGAAGGGCTGGTGGGGGATGTGGTGGTTGGAGCTGTCTTGGGCACAGTGACCATGAAATGATGGAATTTACAATACTCGGTTGTGTGGAAAAATTCACTATGCCAGAGGTTTATGTCCAAAAAGGAGACAGAGGAGTCCCATAACTTTATTTGAATAAAGGGAGAGGCCATGGGGCATTTCCACGGAGTCTCTCAAGTTGTTGGAGGATGCAGCTTCTTTTTACCCTAATTTCCCAGCTTCATCACCCCCCCCCCTTTCCCCTTGGCTGAGGTACTTGAGAGGTACAGACTTCCTGAACTGACTACTACATGTCCCCTTAATATGCAAACCCCCGTCTCCTTTTTGTATCTCTGTTCTTCTTCTTTAAATTCAGGAATTTAACATGGCCTGGTTGAGCAACATTCCCTGTCAATCAGTAACATTCCTCTAAATTTTAGGGTTCCTTTCTGTTACTATGTCATCTGTCAATCTCTGGTCTTATCTCACAAGCAGGCTCACACGGTCTTTTGTAAAGACACACTCATCTTATTCCTTTCATTGATGAAGTAGGGAAAAAGCATCAGCAAAACCTCTACCCTGGACTTCCAGAGGGCAGACTTAGGCCTGTTCAGAGCACTGTTTCAGAGAATCCCCTGGGAAACAGTCCTGAAAATCAAAGATCTCCAGGAAGGCTGGATGTGCTTTAAGGAGAAAATGTTAAAGACACAGGAGCAGGCTGTCCCCATGTGCTGAAAGATGAGCTGGCAGGGAAGATAACTGGCCTGGGCAAACAGAGATCTTTGAAGGAACTCAGGGAAAAAAAAAAAAAAAAAAAAAAAAAAAAAGAAGTTTACAACCTTTGGAAGAAGGGACAGGCAGCTCTGGAAGAGTACAAGGATATCATGAGGCGTATAGAAACAAAATTATAATGCCAAAAGCTCATCTAGAACTTAATCTGGTCACTGCTGTGAAAGATATAAAAAGTGTTTTTATAAATACATCAACAACAAAAGGAGGGCCAAGGAAAATCTCCATCCTTTATTGGATGCCGGGGAGAACATTGTCACCAAAGATGAGAAAAAGGCTGAGGTACTTAGCACATTCTTTGACTCATCTTTCTCTTAAAGACCAGTTATCCTCAGGGCAACTGGCCCCTGAGCTGGTAGACCAGACAGGGAGCAGAATAGACCCCCTGCAATCCAGGAGGAGGCAGTTGGTGACTTGCTGAGCCACTTAGACACTCACAAGTCTATGGGGCCAGGTGGGATTCACCCGGAAGCACTGAGGGAGCAGGCAGAAGAGGTCACCAAGCCACTGTCCATTATTTACCAGCAGTCCTAGCCAACCAGGGAAGTCACAGGGGACTGGAGGTGCCCATACACAAGAAGGGCCAGAAGGAGGATCTGGGGAGCTACAGGCCTGTCAGCCTGACCTCTGTGCCAGAGAAGGTTATGGAACAGATCATCTTGAGTGCCATCATGTGGCACATGCAGGACAACCAGGGGATCAGGCCCAGCCAGCAGGGGTTTAGGAAAGGCAAGTCCTATTTGACCAACCCGATCTCCTTTTATGACCAGGTTACCCACCTAGTGTGTGAGGAAAAGGCTGTGGATGTGTCTACCTACACTTCAGTAAAGCCTTTATGCTGTCTCCTACAGCATCTCCTGGAAAAGCTGTCAGTCCATGGCTTGGACAGGTGCTCTCTTCACTGGGCTAGGAACTGTCTGGATGGCCAGGCCCAGAGAGTGGTTGGGAATGGAGCTACATCCAGTTGGCAGCCAGTCACCAGTGGGGTTCCCCAAAGCTTAGTATTGGGGCAAGCCCTCTCTTTACTGATTATCTGGACAAGGCGATCAAGTGCACCCTCAGTAAGTTTGCAGATGACACCAAGTTGGGTGGGAGCACTGATTTGCTGGAGGGTAGGAAGGCTCTGCAGAGGGATCTGGACAAGCTGAAGCAATGGGACAAGGCCAATTGTGTGACATTCAACAAGGCCAATTGTGTGACATTCAACAAGGCCAAGTGCTGGGTCCTGCCCTTGGGTCCCAACAACCCCATGCAGCTCCAGGCTGGGGCAGAGTGGCTGAAAAGCTGCCCAGAGGAAAAGGACCTGGGGGTGCTGAACAACAGCAGCTGAACATGAGCCAGCGTGTGCCCAGTGGGCAAGAAGGCCATGGCATCCTGCTGGCACGCAATGGTGTGGCCAGCAGGACCAGGACAATGATTGTCTCTCTGTACTCAGCACTAGTGAGGCCACACTCAACTGCTGTGTCCATTCTGGCCCCTCACTGCAAGAAAGGCATGAGATGCTGAAGCAGCTCCAGAGAAGGGCAATGAAGGGGAAAGGGTCTAGAGCACAAGTGGGCTGAGGGAGCTGGGCGGTGTTTAACCTGGAGAAAAGGAGCCTCAGCGGGGAACCTTCTTACTCTCTACAACTCCCTGAAATGAGGGTGGAGCAGAGGTGGGATCATTCTTTTCTCCCAGGCAGCCAGTGAGAAGACAAGAGGAATGGCCTCAAACTGCCTCAACAGATCCTACACCTTCATTTTCTCAGATGTTTTCCCACCTTTTGTAACATACTCTCTTTAGCTGGAAGATACAATAGAAGCAAAGCATCATCACTGCTGCAATTCTATTGCCTTATGAGCTATTTCTCCTCTGATTCTCTCTGGTGAGCATACTTCCACTGCTCAAAGCTTGCAGTCATTTTCATTATCTGTCTGTGTTTCTTTTGACTGACAAGTCATTTTATAGAAACTCATATGTGTTTGTACACAAATAAGAACTTACTATATGTCATGTTATAAAATGTAGCTGATTTTACAATCTTTGGGAACCCTGCAAACTTATGAATGCAATGTGTCTTCCATCCTTTTTGATAGCAAACTTTTTCCCATATCTTTATATTCATTTCATGCTGCATTCCCACAATCGCATTTTCTTAAATTTCAGGGAAGAATGGCAGCTGGTTCTTTGGGCTCTCTTAATTATATTACTATAAATGTTTCCATACTGAAACCTGTGAGAGTTTAATTTCTGGAATAGTTTTTATATGTGAAAAAGTCAGTCAGTTTCTTTTTGATCTAAAGACTCTCAAAGATTGAAGAACTTTAAAATGGAGGTCTAATTCATAAGGTGGTACCTGCCTGGGGTTTTAATGTAAGAAGCTGAACTTCCTACTGTCATGGATCTAATGTAAAGGTCTTCTGTTCCTATTTTACTTGGATGTTCTTAAACAAAGTCAAGACTGTCTAGATATTGGTTCTGCATAAAACCTGATATCTAGATTATGGTCTTATGCCTTCTTACAAACATCCATTACAAGCATGCCTCCAAATGGCACCTCTTTGTAAGTCACTCTGAATTTCATTTAAAACCAAAGTGGAAAGTGTATTGGATTTGCTTGGCAAGGTTTTGGTAGCCAGGGGCTACAGATGTGCCTTTTGTGAGAAGCTGCCAGAAGCTTCCCCTGATTCTGATAAAAGGCAATGCCAGACATCTCCAAGATGAACCTGCCACTGGCCAAGGCCAAGCCAATCAGTGATGGTGGTAGCACCTCTGGAATGATATATTTAAGAAGGGGGAAAAGTTTATAACCAATGGCAACTGCAGCTGGAGAGAGGAGTGAGAATATGTGAAAGAAACAACTCTGCAGCTGTTTCAGAGAATCCCCTGGGAAACAGTCCTGAAAATCAAAGATCTCAGAGGCTGGATGTGCTTTAAGGAGAAAATGTTAAAGACACAGGAGCAGGCTGTCCCATGTGCTGAAAGATGAGCTGGCAGAAGATAACTGGCTGGAAACAGAGATCTTTGAGACTCAGGAAAAAAAAAAAAAAAAAAAAAAAAAAAAGAGAGTTACAACCTTGGAAGGGACAGGCAGCTCTGGAAGAGAAAAAGGATAGCATGAGGTATAGAAACAAAATTATAATGCCAAAAGCTCATCTAAACTTAATCTGTCACTGCTGTGAAAGATAATAAAAAGGTTTTTATAAATCAAACCAACAAAGGAGGGCCAAGGAAAATCTCCATCCTTTATGATGCGGGGAACCATTGTCACCAAAGATGAGAAAAGCTGAGGTACTAGCACATCTTATCAGTCTTTCTCTTAAAGACCAGTTATCCTCAGGGCAACTGGCTCGTGGGTTTATAAACTGATTTTTCCCAATCCGAGTAACAGCACCAAAAATGTCGTGGTTGGATGTGCTGAAAGCCAAAAGCACGACCCACGACTTCCCTCCCTCCCCCCACCGAGAGGCAGAAGGGAGAGCAAAAGCCCAATTAACAATAAAATTTATGGCTTTCAGATAACATAACGTTATTGAGAGAAAGAAACGTATATGCTCCAGAGAATGGTCAGGCAGCTGAATAAATTAAGTTGCAAAATAGATTACTACAAACTACTAAGATACTACCGCACTGGGGAGGGGAACTGAGATAGGGACAAATTTACAAGGAAAAGAAAAATAAAAACTGACATTTTAAGACACCTGTTATCCTTTCCGGGGACCTGTCTCTTTCCCAGGTCTCCCTCTCCACCCCCCATGTCTTCCCGCAAACACAGGGGACAGGAATGAAGTCTAACAAGATAAACTACTCATTACAGTTGTCGTCCACATCATAGGAGAAGATTCTTAAGCTCCAAGCTGTGGAAGTTCTCTTCCCAAGAAACAGTCAGTGTATAACTGCTGATGGCAAAGGAATATTTTCTTTACCTCGTAGGAGAAAAGAAAGAAGTCCTTCAAGGCCAAACTGCGTTGTTTCAGCAGCGTAAGACCACTATCACAAAACTCCTGGCAGAGCACAGCTTCTTCTAAGCATCCACTTACTTCAGATGTGGGGCGCGGGCATCTCCTCCTCTGCGCAGAGCACAATTTCTTCTCAGCATCAACATACTTCAAACGTCTTGGGGGGGGAAGGGGGCAAGCCTCTTCCCCCTTTTTGGTCCTGATAAGTTCAGTCCAGTACTCAAAGGCCAGTTTTTTCCTCAGAGCAAGGTTGCTCTCTTTTCTATACAGGTCTCTCACTGATGAAAATAGTCCTTTCGAGAAAACTTATTTTCTCCTGTCCGAGACCACAGCAACAGCACAGCAACCATCCCATCTCCTCCTTACTGTGATCTTTGGGTCTCCATTTTTTCTTCTTACATCTCCTACCCCTCCTGCTCTGTTTTTCCCGTGCATGATACTAAAACTAAATCTAAAAACCTAAAAACTACATGGCTGGCCGCCCCTATCTTGTTTTGAATTCTTCTTTAAGTACAAGACATACGTCATCACAGAGTGTAACCACCTGTGCAATTGGCCCAGGCCTGATGCAGCCTGTCCATCAACCTCAGAGCCATGATGGATTGGCTCTAAACACAGGGGTAGGGCTCCTTTTGCTGAGAGAAGAAGGAGAAAATTTCTAGAAATTCCTCATAGGAGCCATCTTTTGGTTTCTTGGTCCCATCTCCCCACCACCAAAAATTGGACCAGTAAAACCATGACAGCCAGAAAGATAATCTTGCATCTAAGTAAATCATCCAAGTAGAGGAGAAATTTCTAAATGCAGGTTGAAATTAAGAGCTCATCATAGTTAAAGGGCACCATAACTGTCTCTGAGGCAAGAGCAGGATTCATAATATATATTTTTTTAAATGAATCTGAGAAATTTTACAAGTCATGGGTAAGAACATGTGAGATGCTACTCTGCAGTAGTTCAGTGTCTCTAAAATAAGATTAATAGCTTTTATGCTGTTACATCTGTGTTTATGCAATATTTGTTTTTGCAGTACTGTTTGTAACAAACATATACTGAATTTGTAAAATAGTTTCAGCCTCAACTGAATATTTTAATAATTAAACAATAGGTGATTCTGAATTTAACATGCTGTACACATTCAAAAAATTACCCTGCCGGATGTCTGCTGGAAACTCAACACCAGAGAGAAGACAGTCTAGGAGTTTCCTGGATGTGTGGAAGAACTTCCTGACACAGCTGGTGAGTGAACCTACCAGGGGTAGTGCCCTGCTGGACTTGCTGTTTATAGACAGAGAAGGCTGGTGGGATGTGGTGGTGGGCTGTCTTGGGCACAGTGACCATGAAATGATGGAATTTACAATACTCGGTTGTGTGGAAAAATTCACTATGCCAGAGGTTTATGTCCAAAAAGGAGACAGAGGAGTCCCATAACTTTATTTGAATAAAGGAGAGGCCATGGGGCATTTCCACGGAGTCTCTCAAGTTGTTGGAGGATGCAGCCTCCTTTTATCCCTAATTTCCCAGCCTTTCCCCCTTTCCCCTTGCTGAGTACTTGAGAGGTACAGACTTCCTGAACTGATACTACATGTCCCCTTAATATGCAAACCCCCGTCTCCTTTTTGTATCTCTGTTCTTCTTCTT
The DNA here is from genome assembly GCA_009741485.1 of Malurus cyaneus samueli. Taxonomy (NCBI): domain Eukaryota; kingdom Metazoa; phylum Chordata; class Aves; order Passeriformes; family Maluridae; genus Malurus; species Malurus cyaneus. The sequence goes on along the minus strand of VKON01000334.1, from coordinate 19,785 downwards.
TAAATTCAGGAATTTAACATGGCCTGGTTGAGCAACATTCCCTGTCAATCAGTAACATTCCTCTAAATTTTAGGGTTCCTTTCTGTTACTATGTCATCTGTCAATCTCTGGTCTTATCTACAAGCAGGCTCACACGGTCTTTTTGTAAAGACACACTCATCTTATTCCTTTCATTGATGAAGTAGGGAAAAGCATCAGCAAAACCTCTACCCTGGACTTCCAGAGGGCAGACTTAGGCCTGTTCAGAGCACTGTTTCAGAGAATCCCCTGGGAAACAGTCCTGAAAATCAAAGTCTCCAGGAAGGCTGGATGTGCTTTAAGGAGAAAATGTTAAAGCACAGGAGCAGGTGTCCCCATGTGCTGAAAGATGAGCTGGCAGGGAAGATAACTGCCTGGGCAAACAGAACTGAAATGGAACTCAGGAAAAAAAAAAAAAAAAAAAAAAAAAAAAAGAGAGTTTACAACCTTTGGAAGAAGGGACAGGCAGCTCTGGGAGAGTACAAGGATATCATGAGCGTATAGAAACAAAATTATAATGCCAAAAGCTCATCTAGAACTTAATCTGGTCACTGCTGTGAAAGATAATAAAAAGTGTTTTTATAAATACATCAACAACAAAAGGAGGGCCAAGGAAAATCTCCATCCTTTATTGGATGCCGGGGAGAACATTGTCACCAAAGATGAGAAAAAGGCTGAGGTACTTAGCACATTCTTTGACTCAGTCTTTCTCTTAAAGACCAGTTATCCTCAGGGCAACTGGCCCTGAGCTGGTAGACCAGACAGGGAGCAGAATAGACCCCCTGCAATCCAGGAGGAGGCAGTTGGTGACTTGCTGAGCCACTTAGACACTCACAAGTCTAGGGGCGGTGGGATCACCCAAGGGACTGAGGGAGCGGCAGAAGAGTCACCAAGCCACTTCCATTATTTACCAGCAGTCCTGCGCAACCAGGGAAGTCCAGGACTGGAGGTGGCCATACACAAGAAGGGCGGAAGGAGGATCTGGGAGCTACAGGCCTGTCAGCCTGACCTCTGTGCAGAGAAGGTTATGGAACAGATCTCTGAGTGCCATCATGTGGCACATGCGGACAACAGGAATCAGCTCCAGCAGGCAAGGGCGCGTTTTAGGAAGGCAAGTCTATTGCAACTGCGAATCGTCCTTTGACCACTCGGTAACACCACCTGATGCTGCTGAGCAGATATAGCTGTTGAAGACTTAGTCTCCTAACTGTCGAGTAAAAGCTCGTGCGACTGTGCTGTTAGTGGAAGTGACAGGCGCGCAGTAAATGCGCACCTGTTAGGTCGATAGTACCTATGTGCTCGGACGTAAGAAGCTGTCCAGTCCAGCTTGCGACAGGTGGCTCTGCTTCACTGGCTAGAACTGTTCTGATGAGAGCAGCCAAAAAATACTCTTATGTATATTATTAAGGAGGGGCAGGAGCTGCTCCAGTCACTGGAGCTGAAATTCCCCTGTAGCCCATGGTGAGGCAGCTGTGCCCCTGGAGCCCATGGAGGGCCACAGGGGAGCAGAGAATTTCCTAGAGTGGAGTCTATTTTGCCCGTGATAGTAATTGGTGAGTGATGTCTCCCTGTCCTCATCTTGACTCATGAGCCTTTCATTATATTTTCTTTCCTCTGTCCAGCTGACGAGGGAAATGACAGAGTGGCTTTGGTGGATGCCTGCTGTCCAGCCAGAGTCAACCCACCACAGAAAGTCAATTACTTTGACATGAAATGAAGAGTCTAGTCTCAATTTTGTAAAAACAAATATCAATTGTTCAGTGTTGTTTCACTCTACTCTGCCCCAAGGGATCTATTAACAAGAACCTGGATTACTATCATCTCCTGGAAGGAACTGTCACACAGCTCTATAACAAACAGTTTCAGGTTTGTTCTGAAAGGCAAGGTACACAATTTGAAGATTATACAAGGATATACACACAATTTGAGGAGACTCTGTATGTAAGTTTCTTGCCAGTGGTAGTAAAGACATCATGTGCTGTTGTATATGATTGTTGCAGATCAACAGATGTTCAAAATTAAATGAGATTTGCCCTTAGTTACAGTTAGTTAAACACCCTTTTCTGCATGAATATGTACTGAAAAATCATAGTTCTTTCTACTTCTAGAACCCCAGCATCCCACACCACCTCAAAGTACAAATTCAGTGAGTTGTAACAATAGGAATTGTTACTGATGCTTCCTCTTTTTTTGGTCATATTCTCCATAATGCCACCTTTCATGTATTTTGCTTGCTCCATGGTATTTTTCCTTTGGTATATTGATGTGTAATCTAGTTTCTTGTTTTCTATGAAAATTGAAATGATCAAATGTCCTGGTTTTACTCGGTCCGATTTTTGGTGGTGGGGGGATGGGACCAAGAAACCACAAAGATGGCTCCTGTGAGGAAGTTCTAGCAGCTTTCTCCTCCTTCTCCAGCAAAAGGAGCCCTGCCCCCTGTGTTTTAGAACCAGTCTATTGTGGCTCTGAGATTGATGGACAGGCTGCTGGTCAGGCNCACCTTCATTTTCTCAGATGTTTTCCCACCTTTTGTAACATACTCTCTTTAGCTGGAAGATAGCATATAGAAGCAAAGCATCATCACTGCTGCAATTCTATTGCCTTATGAGCTATTTCTCCTCTGATTCTCTCTGGTGAGCATACTTCCACTGCTCAAAGCTTGCAGTCATTTTCATTATCTGTCTGTGTTTCTTTTGACTGACAAGTCATTTTATAGAAACTCATATGTGTTTGTACAAAATAAGAACTTACTATATGTCATGTTTATAAAATGTAGCTGATTTTACAAGTCTTTGGGAACCCTGCAAACTTATGAATGCAATGTGTCTTCCATCCTTTTTGATAGCAAACTTTTCCCATATCTTATATTCATTTCATGCTGCATTCCCACAAGTCGCATTTTCTTAAATTTCAGGGAAGAATGGCAGCTGGTTCTTTGGGCTCTCTTAATTATATTACTATAAATGTTTCCATACTGAAACCTGTGAGAGTTTAATTTCTGGAATAGTTTTTATATGTGAAAAAGTAGTCAGTTTCTTTTTGATCTAAAGACTCTCAAAGATTGAAGAACTTTAAATGGAGGTCTAATTCATAAGGTGGTACCCCTGGGGTTTTAATGTAAGAAGCCTAGAACTTCCTACTGTCATGGATCTTAATGTAAAGGTCTTCTGTTCCCTATTTTACTTGGATGTTCTTAAACAAAGTCAAGACTGTCTAGATATTGGTTCTGCATAAAACCTGATTATCTAGATTATGGTCATTATGCCTTTCTTACAAACATCCTATTACAAGCATGCCTCCAAATGGCACCTCTTTGTAAGTCAACTCTGAATTTCATTTAAAACCTAAAGTGGAAAGTGTATTGGATTTGCTTGGCAAGGTTTTGGTAGCCAGGGGGCTACAGATGTGCCTTTGTGAGAAGCTGCCAGAAGCTTCCCCTGATTCTGATAAAGGCAATGCCAGACATCTCCAAGATGAACCTGCCACTGGCCAAGGCCAAGCCAATCAGTGATGGTGGTAGCACCTCTGGAATGATATATTTAAGAAGGGGGAAAAGTTTATAAC
>VKON01000333.1:50212-67799 GCA_009741485.1 Malurus cyaneus samueli | reverse complement strand
ACGAGGTCATCAACAAGATCACATTGATGTCTCCACCAACCAGCAAAAAAGAAACACAAACTTTCCTAAGTGCCATAGGCTTTTGGAGGATGCACATCCCTGAATACAGCCAGATTGTGAGCCCTCTCTACTTGGTGACCCGCAAGAAGAATGATTTCCACTGGGGCCCTGAACAGCAGCAAGCCTTTGCCCAGATCAAGCAAGAAATCGCTCATGCAGTAGCTCTCGGCCCAGTCAGGACAGGACCAGAGGTGAAGAACGTGCTCTACTCTGCAGCTGGGAGCAATGGTCTGTTCTGGAGCCTTTGGCAAAAGGTGCCTGGTGAGACTTGAGGCTGGCCACTGGGATTCTAGCTGCAGTGGTCAAGTTCTGCTGCATCCCGTCTACAGCCACGGAATTCTGCTCGTCTTTTTACCCATCTGGCCATTCTGAGGTTTCATGCTATCCAGATGTCCTGGTTCTACTCGGTATGATTTTTAGTTGTAGGGGTTGGGACCAAGAAACCACAAAGGTGGCTCCTTTGAGGAAGTTCTAGAAGCTTTCTCCTTCTTCTCCAGCAAAAGGAGCCCTACCCCCTGTGTTTCAGAGCCAATCCATTATGGCTCTGCGGCTGATGGACAGGCTGCTCATCAGGCCTAGGCAAGTTGCACAGGCTAGTTATACCTCTGTGATGACGTATGCTCTTGTACTTAAGAAGAATTCAAAACAAGATAGAGTGCGGACGCCATGTAGTTCTTAGGTTATTAGTATTTAGTTGTTAGTATCATGCCCTGGGGAAAAACAGAGCAGGAAGGTGAGGAGACGTAAGAAGAAAAAATGGAGACCCAATATCACAGTAAGGAGAAGATGGTTCTGTGCCGTTGCTGTGGTGCTCGGACATGGAGAAAACAAGCTGTTTCTTGAATGGGAGACCTGTATAGAAAAGGAGAGCGACCTTGTTCTGAGAAAAACCTGGCCTTTGAAGACTGGATTGATCAGAAGCCAAAAAGGGGGAAGAGGCTTGGCCCCCCCCTCATGTTTGAAGCAAGTTGATGCTTAGAAGAAATTGTGTTCTGCGGGGAGGAAGAGGTGCCCCCGCCTTACATCTGAAGTAACTGGATGCTTAGAAGAAGCTTTATTCTGCCAGGAGATTTGTTATAGTGGCCTTACACCGCCAAAATAACTCAGTTCGGCCTTGGAGAACATTTTTTCCTTTCTCCCACAAGGTAAAGAAAAGAATCCCTTGCCATCAGCAGTTATACACTGACTGTTTCTTGGGAAAAGACCTTCCACAGCTTGTAGCTGTAAGAACGCCTCTCCTATGATGCTAGACGGCAACTGTAATGAGTAGTTTGATCTGTGTTAAACTTTCATCCCTGCCCCCTGTGTGTGCGGGAAGACGTGGAGGGGTGGAGACGGACGACCTGATGGGTCCCTGGAAAGAATAACAGGTGTCTTAAAATGTCCATTTTTATTTTCTTCTCCTTGTAAATTTTTCCCTATCTTTGTTCCCCTCCCGTGTGTGGAAGTATTCTTTGTAGCTTTTAGTAATAAATCTATTTTGCAACTTAAGTTATTCTGCCTGTCTGACCATGTTCTGGAGCATATATGTATTTTTCTCTCAATTATGTTATGTTAACTAAAAGCCATAAATTATACTGTTAATTGGGCTTATTGCTCTCCCTTCTGCCTCTCTGGTGAGGGGGAGGGAACGTCATCGGGTGCTTTTGGCTTTTGGCCAATTTCAAACCATGACATTTTTGGTGCTGTGACTTGGATATGGAAAAATCGGGTTTAAACCCACAACACCAGAGGAGCACCAAGATTGGCATTTTCCACTTTGAGTTTGCAGAGGAACTTTTTTCTCCATCCATCTCTGCTGGCTTGTGCCTGCCATCGGCCACGTGGGAGAGCTGAACCTAGCCGGGACCCACGCCACAGTGCCTCCTGCAGCCGCGGAGAATCTCGCCCCCCTGCCGCGCTGGGAGCCAACAGCGCCCCTGCCAACTGGACCATAACTGCACCACAGGGGGTGTGTCTCTGTGAAGGTTACTGGTTGTGGCTGGGTTGGCTGTTGCTATCATTGTTTTTACTTGTTTTACCTTGTTATACAATTAGTAAAACTGTTATTCCCTTTTACCCATATTCTTGCCTGAAAACCCGTGATTTTTCAAAGCTGTAATAATTTGGAGGGAAGGGGGGTCATTTCCACCACTCCAAGGGGGGTCCCTGCCTTCATTAGCAAACACCTGTCTTTCAAACCAAGTCAGTCACATAACCAGAGAACGAGAACCAGTTGTGTGACTGGCATGTGGTCACCTCATGCATGAGGCAGTGACTGGTTGGTGAGAGGTGTGGACACTGCGTGATCAGAGAGGTGGTTGGATGGAAAGGCACATGGGCAGCAGGGCTACATGGTCAGGCAGCCAAGTCGTGATTGTCTTGCTTAAGTTTAGAGCACAAAATGGCTTGGTTTTTTGGCAATAAACAATTTTCTTCGGAGCAAGCCAGAAGAAGGTCCATGTGTCTTTTTTCCCCATTGCTACACCTTTCCATAGGGCTGCTCTCCAGAATCCTATTCCCCAGTCTGTACATCTCAGTTGCCCATCCCAGGTGCAGAATCTGCCACTTGTCTTGTTAAAATTCATATGGTTGGTGATTCCCCAGCCCTCTAATTTGTCAGTCTCTAAAGAAGTGAAATAGTCAAGAACAAAGCAATTCTACAAGACAAATGCAATATAATGTGAAAGGTTTTAATGTGCTTTTGTGTGGGACACCTGACAGTCCATAAACTCCCAGTTATATGTTGATAATAACTTCTAGCTTTACAAATGGACATAATGGGTATTTTCTCAGGTATTTACTCATGGAAGAAATACACCCACTTCTGAAGGAGACATTGTGGCAAGTTGGGAGCACACCCCACCGCACCCCACAGTTAAAACCACAACAAGGATACTGGGTCCATTTTAACTTTGTGGAGAATTTCTTTGCAAAGAAAAATATTTCCTTCCTGTAAAGAAAAAGAATAACTAAATTGATATTATGCAGTGAGCCAAAAGCCTAAATTTTATATGCTCCATTTCTTTACATGGAAATATATTTCTTAATAGAAAAAGCAAGAATAAAACTTATTAAGAAATAAAAAGTATATTTTTCCAGGTGAATCACATCCCTTCACTACTATCTGTACTCCAGGCCAGCTGTATGGCTTGATTTCTCTTATTAAAGGGCTAAACCAGCTAAAGCTGTATTTTTCTTCCCAGGCAACATACATCGGTGGCAGATACCAAGCATTCTAGTGATACCATATAAATAACAGCTTGTTCCAGTAATATTTGTCTGCTTAGTGAATCTTTCCTGGATTTACTTCATCCACCCTCCCCTGCAAGAAATTACCTGCACAAGTGTGTCTCCAAAAATAATCCTTGGCATTGGGGCCATGGTACAGCATTATTACATAATCAACAAACTTTCATTCTGTGTTGTTTTAAAAATTAACCTTTTCTGTATGATGGAAGCAGTTCATGAAAAGTCCTAAAAGAGAATGCTCTCTATATAGAGAGTATTTTGCTATCATCTCTGGGGACAGTAAACATGGATCTAACATGTGAACATGTTATGTTAAGAATTATTTCTTTCCTTGTACAATTAATTAACTGTGTATACTTAATAAGCAGTTTCAGTTTTTGCAATGTCTTCTTTGGGAACAATAAAAGAGAGAAAAATAAGAGAAATATCTGAATCAGTGAAACACTCTTGAAATAATCTTTTTTTGTGTCTTTATAGAGATTTCCAAGGGCTTACATTAAGAAGTTAATTCCATTGTTTCTATTGATGTTGCAAATATGCACAATTTTAACTCCGTCTTGTTGCTTAGACAGTGATCAGAGTTGGTCAACTCTTTTGTTTGAAAATACTGTCATGACAAATAGCATTGCTGGCATTTCATTCAAGATTTACTACTTTTCTCAGTTTTTGCCTCTTTAAAATTTAATTGCGGGAATGGAGGGAAGAGGGGAAATAAAACACTGGGAGGAGACCAAACCTGCAATTCAATTGCAATTTAGCAAATCACTTTTTCTTTGTCTTCGGTTTGTTTCCCATTGCTTTAATTTTTTTAAAAGAATATCTGGATAAGTTTTTAGTTGGTCATCTACAGTTTTGTACACTTACAAATAAACTCGAGAAAAAATGCTCAGGGGATGGAGCACATCACATTCGAGAAGACCTTCAGTATTATGAATGGAGACAGGAGCTTAGATAAGTGCTTGCTTTGACTCAGATTTCTGGCAGTAGCTGCAGTGTGTAGGGCGGCCAGCACCCCAAATGCTCTTGCTATAGTCGTTAATAATGGTCTATTGTAAAATAATTATTCATTTAATAGACACAAAATTAACAAACACAAGACTTTAAAAGGAATACTTACTACACAGGAATAAAACAACAAAAAAAAAAAAAAAAAAAGAACTATGATAGATAAAATACAGTGCACAATAAAGGTAAACATAATCACAGCTAGTGAAAAAAAATAGTATAGATCAGGATTTAATGTGACTTACCACCGAAATTGATGATAGGCACACATTCCATCAGTTCCCTGGGAGAGAAACACATGAATATTGTGTCTGAGCTGCAGAAGAAATCCCCCGCATGTTTTCAGGGAGCATGTAGGAGGCTTCTACCTCAGTAGAAATTTGTGTAGCTTTTATAGTTGTAAAGTGTTCTCAGTCAGGAATTTCCAGTTTATCTCTAGCATCATGCTGCTCTTAAGGTAGAGATGTTTATGATGTCAGCTGGGATCGTTCACATCCCTAGGCACCAGAGATACCACGTAGCTAGATGCAGTGTCTAGGCTGGTTATCTCACGAATTCATGTGGGGGGAGAATGTCAGGAGCTATGCACCAGCTGATGGACAGAGCAGATAAGCTCTTCTGTGGTAGGGGGAATGTCCTGCCACACTCAGGGAGCTGCGTTTGCACAGTCTGGAGAAGAGGAAGCTAAGGGGGAAATTTAATTGGTGTCTCTGTCAGAGACTGAAATATTATAATTTATGGTTCAAACATCTTCATGAAGGATTTTTGTTATCAATTATAGCAAAACTGTATTACAAAAGCTGCAGAGAAGATCACCACACCCTGACTAAGCCCCCACACTGCTTACTGCCCGTTGATGAAGATAAGGTGAACTCAGGGCTGGGTGAAAAAATATATTCACAGAGGGATCAAGCTTAGCACCTTTGGGGTGGAGACCATAGCCCAGGGATATCAGCTGCCAGACTCACACAGACTCTCACACCAAAGGGTGGGGGAAGGCGGAGAGGTTTTGGGTATGTGGTGAAAAAGCCTCTGGTTCAAGGCAGTGAAAGCCCATCCTCTGCTGTGCAGAGGAGCTCAACTGTGAGGCCCCTTCATACAGGGAAAGGCTCATCCACTGGAGGATACCAGAGGGGGTGTCATGGCCCCAAAGGGATCCCCAGACCCTGCACCAAAGCACTGCAACATGATGCAACAGATCCACAGTGTTGCAGCAGGCAGAGTCAAAACCTACCCTCCTCAGGAGGCACGTGGGTGTTCCCACCAGCCCAAAATGTGTATTAATCCACTGGATTCTATACTTTGCAGTGGCAGAGGACTCTCACCACCAAGAAGACCACATGGAGGGAAGCCATGAAATGTCACTGGGACCCTTGGATGGGTGATATATTTCTATCTAATCCCTGTCACTCTCCCCCTGTCCCCCCACACACTTCTTTTTCTATTTCTTTCTTTTCTCTTTCTTTCCCTTCGCCTCTTTTACTATTAAATAAAATATATCAAGTTTTTTGGCTTCAGCATTTGACCTCATTTGATTTTAATCATGTTTTTTTGGGTATATTTTGAACCTTTCTGGATTTGATCTGTTTTATTTGCAGAGACTTCATTTTCTTTACTCTTCTGTGTTTAAACCAGTTTGTAACAGTCTCCAGCTATCTAATGAAGAATTATAGAGAAGACAAAGCCAGACCTTCATCAGAGGTGCACAACAAAAGGACATAAGACAAGATTCACAAGTTGCAGCAATGAAATTTTAAGTAGATATCACAGAATGGGTAAGATTGGAAGGGACTACTGGTGGGGTCATCTGGTCCAACCTCCCTGCTTCAGCTCTCCACGGCTCCCAAGACCCTAGGCTGGATAGCTTTCCTACTTGTGGAAAAGAGCCATCGTTCACCACCAGGTGCCTCTGGCTGAAAATGGGATTCTACCTTCTAAAATTGCGAACGCGAGAGGATTTTTTTCAAGACAAAAGCTGCCAGGAAGTAGGACTCTGGCTGGCCTTGAACTGCAAGATTCCAGCTCTCCTCTGCTCCCATAATACTAGGCTGGGAAGCTTTCCTTTCTGTGGAAAAGAGCCATCATTTGCAAACAGGTTCCTGGGGACTAAAATGGGGTTGCATCTTATAGTTTTGAATGTGGCACAGGATTGTGTCCAGTAGGTTCTTGAATATCCCCAGTGAGGGAGACTCCACACCCTCTCTGGTGTATGTTCTAGTGCTTGGTCATTTGCACACTAAAGAAGTTCTTCCTCATGTTCAGGTGGAACTTCCTGTGCATCAGTTTTTGCCTGTTGCCTCTCATCCTATTGTTTGTCATCAATGAGCAGAGCCTAGCTCCATCTTCTTGGCACCCTCCCTTCAGATACTTATAGACATTGATGAGGTTCCCTCTCAGTCTTCTTTTCTTGAGGCTAAACAGGCCCAGTTACCTCAGCCTTTCCTCATAAGTAAGATGTTCTAGTCCCCTAATCATCTTCATAGCCCTCCATAGCTCTGGACTTGCTCAATGATACTGAACTCCACAATCTTATGGTCACTGCAGCCAAGGCTGCTCCCAACCTTCACACCTCCAACAAGGCTTTCCCTGTTTGTTAATATGAGGTCAAGCAGCACACCATTCCTTGTTGGTTCCTCGCCCACCTGTGACAGGAAGTTGTCATCAATGCTTTCCAGGAACCTCTTGGACTGTTTGTGCTTTATTGTGTTGTTTTTCCAGCAGATATCAGGGTGGTTGAAGTCCATCATAAGAACTAGGGCTTGTGATTGTGAGGCTGCTTCTAGTTGTCTGTAGAAGGCCTGTCTTGGGGTGATTTATGGTGGTAGTCTATTCCCTGTTCTGCTTTATGCTCAAAAATGGTTGCTGTATCTTTAAGGTATGGCTGGGGGAGGGGGAGCTTTGGGGTCTTTGGCAGGTTTTTTCAAAGCCTCACTTCCCAGGTGTCCGGGGTGCGGTACGGTGCGGTTTTGTTTTGCTAGCTTGGTTTTGTTAGCCCATGCAAGAAGTTTTTCCCTTCCCTGGCCTTGGAGAAGCTGCAGCAGCAATCCTTTGGCAATTTTTTGAGGTGAACTGGACAGCTTGTTAGTCCAAGACCAAAGAAAACGGGACTTGTGGGAGACGGGCCACTCCCTTTCAACCCCAAACCTCGAGAAGGCCGAGCTGGGGAGAGGAAGCACACCAAGAAGCTTTAGCCCAGCTGCTTTACCTGCTGTGGAAAGGAGGTCCATGCCAGAGAGTCACCAGATTTTCATCTGTTGCTCAAACTGTTGAGTGAAGCTCCTGTTTGTTTGGGGTTTTTCCCTGAAACAGACACCGGCACTATCTTCTACCGTGTGGCGTGAGACAATATTTTCCCTGGCATTTTGGGTTTTTGTTCCGGTGGGGGGGGATAAGGTCTGACACTTTAATATCTAGCTTTTTCTTTTTTTTCCTTGCCTTGTGGGCATTCTGCTTGTTAATAAACTGTTGGGTTTTTTTCCCCTTTCATCCATTAATATTCATTTTCTATTGGTGGAAAGGGATTGTTGGAACCCTTTTAGAGATGATTCTTTCTAGAGTGTCTTCTCCTACATTTGTCTCTAAACTGAGTCAAGGCCTCATCCACTTCCTCTTCTTGATCAGGTGGCTGTAGCAAACACCCACAACAGTGTCACCCTTGCTAGTCTGCCCTTTTACCCTAACCCATAAGCTCTTGGTTTGCTCGTCATCGACCCCAAGACAGCTCGATATATTCCAAGTGTTGTCCACATAGAGGGCAACTCCACCATGGCGTCTTTCTGGTCCGTGTCTCCTAAATAGCATGTAGCCCTTCATGACAACATTCCAGTCGTGAACTATCCCACAACATTCCAGTCATGTGCAATGAGATCAAAGCCCTGTAACTGCACACAGATCTCTAGTTCCTCCTGCTTGTTCCCCATACTGTGTGCATTGGTCTACAGGCACTTTACAGAGGTATTTGAGTGCGTCAATATCCCAGTAGGGGTGGAAGGGGAGGGCCCATAGCCCTGTCTTGTAGTCATGTCATTGACTTCTTTTACTTGCTGGAAGTATCCCCACTTAAGCCTCATTTTCCTGCATGGGTGGTCACTTTAACTCTCTCTCTCTCTCTCTTCACACACACACACACACAACCATCTTTCCTACTTTAAAGCTCTCCTTACCAGGTTGGCCATTCTATTGGCAAATACACATGTGCCCCATTTTGTGAGGTGGATCCCACCTCTCCCAATCAGCTGCCAATCAGCAAACAGGGTACCATAGTTATAGAAACCAAACCCCTGTTGCCAACACCACTGATGCAGCCAGTTATTTACTTGGTAAATCCATTTAGTTCTCCTCTTGTCATTTGCCCTAACTGGCAGGATCAAGGAGAAGACTACCTGGGCCTTCAGACCCATATATATAAGGGGGCAAAATACACAGAGAAGTGATTAAGCACTGAAAAGGGGTTCCAGAGAAGGAGGGCAGTCTCCATCCTTGAAGACACTCAAAACTCATCTGGATGAGTGTCGCGGCCCGCAGGAAAGACGACGCGAACTCCAAATGAAGCAGGTCCAGATTCTTCTTTATTAACTCTTACCAGAACACTGGCATGTGTTATATACACTTTTTTATCTTCCGCACACGCAGTCACACCAATCATACACGTCTCAGCTAGTCACATGGTCAGACAACTCCCAATGTCCACGCGCCATGATCTTTGCTCTAATTCATTACTTAGTTTCACTTCTCCAATTCTGTTTACTTCCGTAGCTGACCGCATCAGCTAGTACCTCCCAGCACTATGTCCGTGCCCAACCCCCACACATATTCATATTGCTGTAAAACAGCCAGGGCTCCCACAGATGAGTGTCTGAGCAGTTAACCCTGCTGTGAGATGCACTTGGATCAGATGATCTCCAAAGGTCCCTCGCAATCAAAATTATTCTGTGAATCTATTTTTCAAAAATTATGGGGATTTTTTTCCTAGGATTTATTACTGCTGCTTAGAGGATGACTGAAACCTTGACTCAAAAAATACCCTTGGTTGGGCTGAAGCAAGGTCATGCCTCTGTGACTCTAAGCCCATACTGGAAGGTTAAAAATCTTTCTCCATAAGTGGCTGTTAAGCACCCTTATGTGACTCATAATGTATGAAATTAGGTTGCTATGTTTTTTTGCACTCTTACAATGTGTGTGCTCTGAAGATAGGAGCCTTTTAATACCCCTTGCTTATAGATGCTATATAGTGAGTGCCCAGGAAATAAATTGTAACCTTTTTCTTGCACTGAAATAACAAGGTAGTGTCTAATTAATGTGGTTGCCTTTATAAAGTGCTTATTTTTGAGGAGGGGAGACAAGCTTTTGAATTGTAGCCATGTGTTTGGCTTTGATAAAAGAAGTTTATTTCCCTTTAATTTTCAGGCACTGAGGTGATTAGAAGAAAACCTTCCAACATAGCATGACAGCAAAACCTTTACAATCTTATCCGTTATTCTCATTGATGAAATCCTGTCACTGAGGAATTTGTGGACAAGTCACGATGTACAAATTGTGCTTTTGTTTTATTCTGCATAGGTTTTTACCCATCTGCAACCACTAACAGTATCACTGGGTGATCTCAAAATGCTTTAGTCAACATGAATAGCAGCAGTGATGTGCCACTTGGTTTTCCTTTCATTGCAAGGAGGATGAAAGGGAAAGACCAATGAGCACTGGATAAAATTTCAGTTTTGGTTGTCCCTTTACTACAAAGAGGTGAATAATGTGTTCCAGGGATGGGTTTGTGAGATGTACTCTTGTTCAAATTGCCTTTTTCATGCTGGAGAGCAGTCTCCTTTCTGTGCTTCCCATTAATCTGGGACAATTCACATAAACCTTCATACCTTGAGCGATGAGTCTTATCCTTTCAATACAAGTTTTCCACACCAGAGACAGAGTATACAAATGCAGCCTTTGCCCTCACACTCTCTGTTAGTTTCCAGCTCAGTGCCGAAAATCAAAGTGTCATCTGGAAATTATGGGTAGCCAGCATACAGAATGAGGTGCTTAGAACTACATCTTTCTTAAATTATTTTCCATGCTATTTGACTTTTCTAAAAACTGATGGCTTTGTGTCTGGCTTTCCCCACATCCAGGCTATTTAAACTGGAAGTGTTAGCCTGTGGAGGCCGAAAGCCGGCATTGCGGCCTTGCAGGTCCTGAATCTGAAATTCGACCGATAACAGTGTACTCCTGAGATCTGGAAAACAGAAGGGAGTCTGAAAGCCTGGATGGAGGAGGATGTTACCATAACAACACGACCTTGGGAAAGGGAGAATGGAATGTTGAAGAGATAAAGCAGATGCCCAGGATAGAAGCAAAAATCACAAACATTAACGACACTGAAGCTTTTGCAAACACACCAATCATATGCTGACGAGTAGAAAAAAGGCTGCTAACTAGCCAATAGATATTTGCCATAAATGCGGAAGACTTAGTATACACTTGTTGTTAAATAGATAAAAGGGGCTCAGCCCCCTAATAAAGTAGTCGTAGTCATTAGATCGATCGGTCTGTGTCTGTTGCTCATTATTTTGTGTGTCACTGTCCATCTCTACTGCGACATTAGCCTGCAGTGCAGCCGTTTGCTTTTGGAGCTCGGCTTTTGCTTTTGCAGCTCAGCTCTGCGCCACAGGAGTCCTTGCTCGTTGTGTGCAGCGGAGTTACAGTGTTGCAGTTTTAGCTAGCTCAGGTTTGTTAGCTTCGGCAGCTTTCCCTGGACAGACCCCATCTGCGGTTCCTGTAATTCTGCTTCTGGAGCAATTTGGCGACCGGCGGGGAGAAAGCCGCACAGCTCCGTCTCGTCCAGGATTCTGGAAGAAGCCAAGCCGGCAACAGAAAAACACACCAAGCCCTCTGTTTTATCCACAGGGAAGAAAGGACTATAATCCAGGGTTTTTTGCCACTGTTGTGGGAGTGGCCACATGGGTTTTTCTTTTTGTTTCTTTTTTTTCCCCGGGACGGAGCCACCTTCTTTCTCAGCACCATGTGGAGAGCGGCTGTGGGGGAGGGAGTGGCCTGTGTTCTTGAGTTTTAAATATCTAACAGTTATTTTCTTTTTATATCTGTGCCGTGGGCACTGTGTTTGTTAATAAACTACTTTTTCTTTCTCTTCACTTTTGCCCAAAATCTTTTCATATTGGTGGGAAAAAATTATCAAATTTTTCACTTCAGAGGAAACATTTACTCTGTAATGTTTTTTATCTTAAAACTTTGTCTCAAACCGAGACAGTGTGTAAAACGCAATTGCCTTTTATTGTTTATCAAAACAAGTTTATTAGACATTCCTTTGTGATCTTGTTTATGAAAGATGCTATATAAATGGGATTAGATTGGACTGTATTCAGTATGTCTGAGAGCTTGCCAGCAATTTATTGGTGTTGGACTCCAGTGACTGAGCACCAGCACAGCAGCCAGCCCATGAGTGCAGCTCCTCTCAGCGCTGCTCTGGCTCTGCCTTCCAGCCTGAAATGGAATTTATTACTCTCTATCTCATATGGATACTTGGTAGGAAATTTGAGCTACAAAATGAAGAGTCATGGAAGTTTAAAAAAATCCAAGAGACAGGATACATGTGCTGTGATAAGTTCTGTGCTCTGACTCACCTTGGTTTAGATAAAAAGTTGAACATGTACTGTCAGCAAAACATAATATTTACAGACTTGTAAAGAAGTTTGTCTTACAGTCCTCTAACTGGAAGTAAGAGGTTGTGGATAAAAGGACTTGTACTTGTTTTTTGTACTTTAAATATCAAAGTGGTGAGTTATTTTAAAAGATCATTTCAATTGCGGTTTAGAAGGCTAATTGTTTTTACAAATGAAAATATATTTATGATGATGCATTGTATTGGGTTTGTGTTGCCTTATAGGCTAGTTTTGAATTATGAGGCAGACATGGTTAAGGGGATAAAAGGGTTTTGCCTCATTATTTTGATAGGATCCCAGGTGCACAGCTCATCAAGGTGGAAAATGCCAAAAATGCACACCGTGTATAACACATATACAATTTTTATAGATCTCGCAAATTAGCATATCCATCTATAATTCCCCAATAAGAAACTTAACGAATTAAGCAATGTCCCCCTATTCTAAAGAATTCCCCCTCTCCAGATGAGGCCAGAGCCCAGTTTACACAAGATGTTCCGGACAGAAGGCTTCAACCAAGGTTGGAGCCTAGAGTTTAATATAGCATGGGCTCACTGGCCTCCCAATGAGGATGTTTGGTCTTTCTGCCTAGCAGGACCCCAAAACTAAGCTAGAATATCAGGCTACAAGAATTACAAGCATGTAGGCTAAGGGTACAAGGAATACATAAAGGGTACAGAAAATGTCTAAAACGGTATACAAAATATATAAAAGGGTATATAAAACAAAAAAGGCAAAAATCAACAGGCATCATTTTCTCGGCCAAGCTTTGGTAGCGGGGGGGGGCTACATGGGTGACTTCTGTGAGAAGCTGATGGAGGTTTCCTCCATGTCCTGGAAGCTTCCATCATGTCCAGCAGAGCCAACGCCAGATGGCTTCACGACAGACCTGCCACTGGCCAAGGCTGAGCCAATCGAAATGGTGGTAATGCCTCTGTGATAACATATTTAAGAAGAAGAAGAAGAAGAAGAAGAAGAAAAAAAAAAAGGATTGTGCAATTGTAATTGCAGCCAGAGAAGAGCAGGGTAAGAATATGTGAGGGATGCAGACATCAAGGTCAGTGGAAAAGGAGGGACAGGAGGTGCTCCAGGCACCAGAGCCAAGATTCCTCTGCAGCCCGTGGTGAAGACCATGGTGAAGCAGGCTGTCCCTCTGCAGCCCGTGGAGATGAATGGGTATGCAGAGATCCACCCACAGCCCATGGAGGAGACCCACGGCAGAACAGGTGGATGCCTGAGAGAAGGCTGTGAACCCATAGGAGGCCCATGGAGAGAGGAACTCATGATGGAGTAGCCTGTTCTTGAAGGACTGCACCCTGTGGAAAAGTGACCCACATTGCACTAGTTTGAGGAGGATGTTTGCCTGTGAGATGGACTCACATTGGAGAAGTTCACGGAGAACTGTCCTGTGGGAGGCCCCATGCTGGAGGGGGAAGGACTTCTCTCCCTGAGAAACGGCAGAAACAATGGGTGATGGATGAACTGACCATAACCGCCATTCCATGCTCCCTGTGTCACTGGGGGAGAGTAGAGCTGGAAGGAGGGGGGGGGGGGGGGGGAGAGGGTGTTTTTTAAATTATTTTGCTTCCATTATCCTTCTCTGATTTAGTTAGTAGTAAATTCAGTTGAAATCTCTAATTCGAGCCTGTTTTGCCCATGAAAGTATTTGGTGAGTGATCTCTCCAGTCCTTTCTCAACCTAACCCTTCATTATATTTTCTCTCCTCTGTCCAGCTGCAGAGGAGAGTGATAGAGAGGGTTTGGTGGGTGCCTGCCATTCAGCCACTGTCAACCCACTACATGCATGTTGTGGGTTAAGGTTTCTCCTTTTGTGTCCTTTCTTGGAAAATTTTTCTTTCCCATTTTGTTGCTGAGATACACTAATTGCCAAGTCATCCTTTTGATGGATGGGCGATTGAAGAAGACAAAAGAACCTAGCTGCATCCAAAGGGTCTCCCTGGGCACTTCTCCTGCCTGGCAGGTTTTCTTTTCCTCTCTTTGGAGAGAGGGAAGTTCTGCACAGAGTTTTGGGCTTGGAGCATCTGTGTGTGTGGGGGTGGAGAGTACTTACTTCTGCCTGCTTGCTGAGGAGGACAGTAGACCTGCTGCTGCAATCCAGCGTCTCCGGTCGTTAGTTCCCATTTGCTGCACTATGATCTTCTGTCCCACCCCCCACACCCCACCCGTGCCTGCCAGGACCTGAATCCAGCTGCAGTGGGAGTTCTGGCATCCCTTTACAGCCGCAGAATTTGCTAGTCTTTTGCCATCTGGCCATTCTGAAGTTCTTACTATCCAGAAGAGCACCGAGATCAGCGCTTCCCTGTGAGTTGTAGAGAAACTTTTCTCCATCATCTCTGCTGGTTTGTGCCCACCATCAGCCACATAAAAATCTGAACCTAGCCGGACCCAGCCACAGTGCCCCTGCAGCCGCAGAAGAATCATCGCCCCTGCCGCCGGCGGAGCCAACAGCGCCCTGCCAACTAACGTAACTGCACCAAGGGGAGGTGATCTCTGTGTAAAGCGTTGCTGGTTTGTGGTTGAATTAGTTGTACTATCATTGTTGTTACTTGTTTACTTGTTATACATATAGTAAAACTGTTATTCCTTTACCCATATTCTTGCCTGAAACCCCGTAGTTTTCAAAGCTATAATAATTCAGAAAAAAAAGAAAATCATATCCACCACTCAAAAAAAAATCCCTGCCTTCATTAGCAAGCACCTGTCTTTCAAACCAAGACAGCATTATACTTTGCGTTCATTGACTATGTAGTAAATGAAAATATGCGATGTTTGCATAAAATTCTTTTTTTTTCTTTCCTTCAAATCACACCTGCAAGCATTACTTTGATTTGCAAAATCCATACCAACTTCACGTGGTAACTAAACAATATTTTCCTGGTACAATGCCAAAAGATAAAAATAATTTTTTTAGAAACGGAGTAAGACAAAGATACAGCATACCTAGAAATGTGGTAAGCAGATGAGAACAGTCAAAAGTCTTTTATTTAATAATTCTGCTATTTTTGACATGCTGTCTAATATACCACAGAGCATCCCTGCTTAAGGAAAACACCACCAGCAATAACATAAAATCCAAGAGAGAAGGAAGTACACTCCAGCACATACGTGATTTTGAGGTGATGTTCAATGCATTAAACTATCAACAACGCTTTTCCAGTGGCAACAGGATTAATACCTTTTTGAATTTGTGTTTCTTCTTGCTTAGAGATATTACAGGGAGATTTTTACTAGTCATTTTGGACATAGTTATGCCAAGTGAGATACAGCATGATGACCAGTGCTCCCAGTTGTTTTGCGCTAAAGAAAAAAAATCTGATTAGTCTGTGGTTAGTCAATGTGTTTGTAGCTCACAGGTGCTGGTTGGGCTGTGAAGTGAGAAGGACCAACACTAGTTCTGGCCTTGTAGCACAGTATTATGGCTTGCCCCAAAATTTGAAGGCCTAGACTGTATGATTCGTGTGGAAATCCCAATATGACCTTTTCCTTTCATTACACAATGGAAGGAAAGATCACCGAAAACAGCTCTAAAAGTCTGTATTCTTCCCAGAAGAGACCCCAAAAGCTGAGTTTTACTTGCTACTTCTTCCTGTAGTGAGCACAAGCTCAAGAGATCTGTTTTTCTTGTGAGGCTGTCTGCAGGGGTTTTGTACAACCCCTTTCCCTGCATACCAAAAGTCCTAAAATAGCCCAAATGTGATGAACTGCTGATCTGCTGACACAGTGGGGATGTGTTGGGGAAACAGTACTGCTGGCCCAGATTGTGTTTGAAGACCTCAGCTGAAAACCTTAAGCATCTAATTTACTTAAACAAAACCAAAACCCCAGCATGGTGAGATGTGCTACACTGTCAGCTGAGAACAGAGGCTCCAGGACTACAAAAAGACATAGGACGGATGTTTTGGTGGTGTTGGAGGTTAGGATTTCCCCTCTTGTTTCCCCTCTTAAGGAATTTTTTTCCCATTTTGTTGCTAAGACACAGTAATGGGCACTCATTAACTTAATAAATAGAGTGCTTAAGAAAGACAAAAAAAGTTGCCAAACCTAAGGAAAAAAAAAAAACTCCTGAGCAGGCATCCATCTGATGGTCTTCTCTCTGTGAAGAGCAGAGTTCCCACAGAGTTGTGGGCTCAGGGCTCCCTGCTAGGCTCGGGGGAGGACGGTGGACCGGCAGCTTGCAGCTGCTGCAGAGTCCAGCATCCTGCCATCGGTTCCTGCTTGCTACATTGTGGCTTCTGCTCTCCTGCATCGCCAGGACCCCCCGTGATTTTCCAGCTACAGTGGTCAAGTTCTGACACACCTCATCTACAGCTGTGGGATTCTGCTCGTCTCTTTGCCCAGCTTGCTGCTCCGAGGTTCCTGCTGCCGGTCCTCTTGCGATCCAGAGGGAGCACCAGGATTGGTTCCCCTGTGCTTAATAAAGGAACTGTCTCCATCCATCTGTCCACTGCATCCACATTGGCCATGTGAGAGAGCTGAAACCAGCCGGGACCCTGTGCCACGGCGCCCCCTGCAGCTGCTGGGGAATCATCACACCCGCCCTGCCCAGCTGGGAGCCAACAGCACCTCTGCGCTGTAACCGTAACTGCACCAAAGGAGGTATGTGTGGCAGCCAAGAGGCTGTCACTGAGTTTGTGGTTAGGTTGATTGTGCTATCATTGTTGTACTGTTTTACCTTGTTATACATATTAGTAAAAACTGTTATTCCCTTTTTCCATTCTCTGCTGAAGCCCCATAATTTCAAAGTTATAATAATTAGGAGGGAAGGGGGGTCATATCCACCACTCCAAGGGAGGTCCCTGCCTTCATTGGAAAACACCTACCTTTCCAATCCAAGACAGATTTTGGCGCCCAAGGTAGGGCTCGAGGACACTGAGAAAAAAAAAGGAGTACAAAAGAAATAACAGTTTTGTGGGACCTATTTGTGTGCTGGGCATAGAACCTCACTAGGTGGCCATGTGCTTAGCATACTTGTTGGGAACATACTCGTGGCTTATTTTTCCCATTTGCAGCTCCTTACTAAGCCTAGTCCTACGCTAAGGCTACTGTAGCCATTATCCAGTCGCACATGGGTGAATGAGGTGAAGAATCATAGATTTTTAACTTTCTCTGACAGCGGCACATAGATACAGGTCTACCACACACTAAGTGTATGCTTTTGGAGTTGGGTTAATAATAGTACTTATTGTAAAAAAATAACACCAGGGAAAGCTTCCTCCCAACCCTTCACCTATCTCTTTGGGGCTACCCTATCAGCATTCAAAAGGTCCATATTTCCCCTAGATGCTAACTATGTGATTCTAATATGCATATTCTGTTTAACAGTCAGGGATAAGGGGAGACTGCCCCAGGCAACCACTCTAACATCTGCCCCAGAAACTCAGTATGTTGCCACAGAGACTGGGGGTGCTGCCCCAAAGACTAGGGATGCTGACACAAAGACCAGGATGTGCCAGAGATTAGGGTGCTGCCACAGAGATTAGGGATGCTGCCCCAGAAACTAGGGATACCGCCACAGAGCCTAACCCATCCCCAAGCCGGAGCCTGCCCACAGCCTGACCCTGCCTACACCTACTCAGAAACTAACCACCCAGAGGGGTGGGGTTA
>VKON01000333.1:30308-50187 GCA_009741485.1 Malurus cyaneus samueli | reverse complement strand
GGATCACCAGATTTTCATTGTTGCTCAACTGTTGAGAAGGTCCTGTTTGTTTGGGTTTTTCCCCTGAAACAGACACCGGCACTATCTTCTACCGTGTGGCGTGAGACAATATTTTCCCTGGCATTTTGGGTTTTTGTTCCGGTGGGGGGGGATAAGGTCTGACACTTTAATATCTAGCTTTTTCTTTTTTTTCCTGCCCTTGTGGGCCATTCTGCTTGTTAAATAAACTTGTTTGGGTTTTTTTTCCCCTTTCATCCATTAATATTCATTTTCTATTGGTGGAAAGGGATTGTTGGAACCCTTTAGAGATGATTCTTTCTAGAGCTTCTTCTCCTACATTTGTCTCTAAACTGAGTCAAGGCCTCATCCACTTCCTCTTCTTGATCAGGTGGCTGTAGCAAACACCCACAACAGTGTCACCCTTGCTAGTCTGCCCTTTTACCCTAACCCATAAGCTCTTGGTTTGCTCGTCATCGACCCCAAGACAGCTCGATATATTCCAAGTGTTGTCCACATAGAGGGCAACTCCACCATGGCGTCTTTCTGGTCCGTGTCTCCTAAATAGCATGTAGCCCTTCATGACAACATTCCAGTCGTGAACTATCCCACAACATTCCAGTCATGTGCAATGAGATCAAAGCCCTGTAACTGCACACAGATCTCTAGTTCCTCCTGCTTGTTCCCCATACTGTGTGCATTGGTCTACAGGCACTTTACAGAGGTATTTGAGTGCGTCAATATCCCAGTAGGGGTGGAAGGGGAGGGCCCATAGCCCTGTCTTGTAGTCATGTCATTGACTTCTTTTACTTGCTGGAAGTATCCCCACTTAAGCCTCATTTTCCTGCATGGGTGGTCACTTTAACTCTCTCTCTCTCTCTCTCTCACACACACACCACACACACCATCTTTCCTACTTTAAAGCTCTCCTTACCAGGTTGGCCATTCTATTGGCAAATACACATGTGCCCCATTTTGTGAGGTGGATCCCACCTCTCCCAATCAGCTGCCAATCAGCAAACAGGGTACCATAGTTATAGAAACCAAACCCCTGTTGCCAACACCACTGATGCAGCCAGTTATTTACTTGGTAAATCCATTTAGTTCTCCTCTTGTCATTTGCCCTAACTGGCAGGATCAAGGAGAAGACTACCTGGGCCTTCAGACCCATATATATAAGGGGGCAAAATACACAGAGAAGTGATTAAGCACTGAAAAGGGGTTCCAGAGAAGGAGGGCAGTCTCCATCCTTGAAGACACTCAAAACTCATCTGGATGAGTGTCGCGGCCCGCAGGAAAGACAACGCGAACTCCAATGAAGCAGGTCCAGATTCTTCTTTATTAACTCTTACCAGAACACTGGCATGTGTTATATACACTTTTTTATCTTCCGCACACAGTCACAGCCAATCATACACGTCTCAGCAGTCACATGTCAGACAACTCCAATGTCCACGCGCCATGATCTTTGCTCTAATTCATTACTTAGTTTCACTTCTCCAATTCTGTTTACTTCGTAGCTGACCGCATCAGCTAGTACCTCCCAACACTATGTCCGTGCCCAACCCCCACACATATTCATATTGCTGTAAAACAGCCAGGGCTCCCACAGATGAGTGTCTGAGCAGTTAACCCTGCTGTGAGATGCACTTGGATCAGATGATCTCCAAAGTCCCTCGCAATCAAAATTATTCTGTGAATCTATTTTTCAAAAATTATGGGGATTTTTTTCCTAGGATTTATTACTGCTGCTTAGAGGATGACTGAAACCTTGACTCAAAAAATACCCTTGGTTGGGCTGAAGCAAGGTCATGCCTCTGTGACTCTAAGCCCATACTGGAAGGTTAAAAATCTTTCTCCATAAGTGGCTGTTAAGCACCCTTATGTGACTCATAATGTATGAAATTAGGTTGCTATGTTTTTTTGCACTCTTACAATGTGTGTGCTCTGAAGATAGGAGCCTTTTAATACCCCTTGCTTATAGATGCTATATAGTGAGTGCCCAGGAAATAAATTGTAACCTTTTTCTTGCACTGAAATAACAAGGTAGTGTCTAATTAATGTGGTTGCCTTTATAAAGTGCTTATTTTTGAGGAGGGGAGACAAGCTTTTGAATTGTAGCCATGTGTTTGGCTTTGATAAAAGAAGTTTATTTCCCTTTAATTTTCAGGCACTGAGGTGATTAGAAGAAAACCTTCCAACATAGCATGACAGCAAAACCTTTACAATCTTATCCGTTATTCTCATTGATGAAATCCTGTCACTGAGGAATTTGTGGACAAGTCACGATGTACAAATTGTGCTTTTGTTTTATTCTGCATAGGTTTTTACCCATCTGCAACCACTAACAGTATCACTGGGTGATCTCAAAATGCTTTAGTCAACATGAATAGCAGCAGTGATGTGCCACTTGGTTTTCCTTTCATTGCAAGGAGGATGAAAGGGAAAGACCAATGAGCACTGGATAAAATTTCAGTTTTGGTTGTCCCTTTACTACAAAGAGGTGAATAATGTGTTCCAGGGATGGGTTTGTGAGATGTACTCTTGTTCAAATTGCCTTTTTCATGCTGGAGAGCAGTCTCCTTTCTGTGCTTCCCATTAATCTGGGACAATTCACATAAACCTTCATACCTTGAGCGATGAGTCTTATCCTTTCAATACAAGTTTTCCACACCAGAGACAGAGTATACAAATGCAGCCTTTGCCCTCACACTCTCTGTTAGTTTCCAGCTCAGTGCCGAAAATCAAAGTGTCATCTGGAAATTATGGGTAGCCAGCATACAGAATGAGGTGCTTAGAACTACATCTTTCTTAAATTATTTTCCATGCTATTTGACTTTTCTAAAAACTGATGGCTTTGTGTCTGGCTTTCCCCACATCCAGGCTATTTAACTGGAAGTGTTAGCCTGTGGAGGCCGAAAGCCGGCATTGCGCCTTGCAGGTCCTGAATCTGAAATTCAACCATGATAGTGTACCCTGAGATCTGAAAAGAAAAAAAGGGATCTGAAAGTCTGGATGGAGGAGGATGTTACCCTAACAACACCTGCTGCCTCTGGGAAAAGGAGAATGGAATGTTGAAAGAGATAAAGCAGATGCCCAGGAAGAAGCAAAAATCAAAAATTAACGACATGAGCTTTTGCAAACACACCATCATATGCTGACGAGTAGAAAAAAGGCTGCTAACTAGCCAATAGATATTTGCCATAAATGCGGAAGACTTAGTATACACTTGTTAAATAGATAAAAGGGGCTCAGCCCCGCAATAAAGCAGTCATAGTCGTTAGATCGATCGGTCTGTGTCTGTTGCTCATTATTTTGTGTGTCACTGTCCTCTCTACTGCGACATTAGCCTGCAGTGCAGCCGTTTGCTTTTGGAGCTCGGCTTTTGCTTTTGCAGCTCAGCTCTGCGCCACAGGAGTCCTTGCTCGTGTGTGCAGCGGAGTTACAGTGTTGCAGGTTTAGCTAGCTGGGTTTGTTAGTTCGGCAGCTTTCCCTGGACAGACCCCATCTGCGGTTCCTGTAATTCTGCTTCTGGAGCAATTCGCAGCCGGCGGGGAGAAGCCGCACGCTCTCTCCGGATCTGGAAGAAGCCAAGCCGGCAACAGAAAAACACACCAAGCCCTCTGTTTTATCCACAGGGAAGAAAGGACTATAATCCAGGTTTTTGCCACTGTTGTGGGAGTGGCACATGGGTTTTTCTTTTTGTTTCTTTTTTTCCCCGGGGACGGAGCCACCTTTTTCCAGCACCATGTGGAAGGGCTGTGGGGAGGGAGTGGTGTGTTTCTGAGATTTTAAATATCTAACAGTTACTTTTTATCTGTGTCCCGTGGGCACTGTGTTTTGTTAATAAACTACTTTTTCTTTCTCTTCACTTTTGCCCAAATATCTATTTCATATTGGTGGGAAAAAATTATCAAATTTTTCACTTCAGAGGAAACATTTACTCTGTAATGTTTTTTATCTTAAAACTTTGTCTCAAACCGAGACAGTGTGTAAAACGCAATTGCCTTTTATTGTTTATCAAAACAAGTTTATTAGACATTCCTTTGTGATCTTGTTTATGAAAGATGCTATATAAATGGGATTAGATTGGACTGTATTCAGTATGTCTGAGAGCTTGCCAGCAATTTATTGGTGTTGGACTCCAGTGACTGAGCGCCAGCACAGCATCCAGCAAGTGAGCACAGCTCTTTATGACTACTCTGACTCTGCCTTTGTTACTGAAATGGAATTTATTGCTCTCTATCTCACATGGATATTGGTAGGAAATTGGAGCCATAAAATGAAGGGTCATGGAGGTTTAAAAAAATCCAAGAGACAGGATACATGTGCTGTGATAAGTTCTGTGCTCTGACTCACCTTGGTTTAGATAAAAAGTTGAACATGTACTGTCAGCAAAACATAATATTTACAGACTTGTAAAGAAGTTTGTCTTACAGTCCTCTAACTGGAAGTAAGAGGTTGTGGATAAAAGGACTTGTACTTGTTTTTTGTACTTTAAATATCAAAGTGGTGAGTTATTTTAAAAGATCATTTCAATTGCGGTTTAGAAGGCTAATTGTTTTTACAAATGAAAATATATTTATGATGATGCATTGTATTGGGTTTGTGTTGCCTTATAGGCTAGTTTTGAATTATGAGGCAGAATGGTTAAGGGATAAAAGGGTTTTACCTCAGTATTTTAATAGGATCTCAGGTGCAAAGCTTGTCAAGGTGGAAAACGCCAAAGATGCACCCCGTGTATAACACATATACAATTTTATAGACCTCCAAATTAGCATATCCATCTATAATTCCCCAATAAGAAACTTAACGAATTAAGCAATGTCCCCCTATTCTAAAGAATCCCCTCCCCAGATGAGGCCAGAGCCCAGTTTACACAAGATGTTCCGGACAGAAGGCTTCAACCAAGGTTGGAGCCTAGAGTTTAATATAGCATGGGCTCACTGGCCTCCCAATGAGGATGTTTGGTCTTTCTGCCTAGCAGGACCCCAAAACTAAGCTAGAATATCAGGCTACAAATTACAAGCATGTAGGCTAAGGGTACAAGGGTACATAAAGGGTACAGAAAATGTCTAAAAGGGTATAAAATATATATAAAGGTATATAAAACAAAAAAGGCAAAAATCAACAGGCATCATTTTCTCGGCCAAGCTTTGGTAGCGGGGGGGGGCTACATGGGTGACTTCTGTGAGAAGCTGATGGAGGTTTCCTCCATGTCCTGGAAGCTTCCATCATGTCCAGCAGAGCCAACGCCAGATGGCTTCACGACAGACCTGCCACTGGCCAAGGCTAGCCAATCGAAATGGTGGTAATGCCTCTGTGATAACATATTTAAGAAAGAAGAAGAAGGAAGAAGAAGAAAAAAAAAAGGATTGTGCAATTGTAATTGCAGCCAGAGAAGAGCAGGGTAAGAATATGTGAGGGAAATGCAGACACAGGTCAGTGGAAAAGGAGGGACAGGAGGTGCTCCAGGCACCAGAGCTGAGATTCCCCTGCAGCCGTGGTGATGACATGGTGAAGCAGGCTGTCCCTCTGCAGCCCGTGGAGATGAATGGGTATGCAGAGATCCACCCACAGCCCATGGAGGAGACCCACGGCAGAACAGGTGGATGCCTGAGAGAAGGCTGTAACCCATAGGAGGCCCATGGAGAGAGGAACTCATGATGGAGTAGCCTGTTCTTGAAGGACTGCACCCTGTGGAAAAGTGACCCACATTGCACTAGTTTGAGGAGGATGTTTGCCTGTGAGATGGACTCACATTGGAGAAGTTCACGGAGAACTGTCTCCTGTGGGAGGCCCCATGCTGGAGCAGGAAGGACTTCTCTCCCTGAGAAACGGCAGAAACAATGGGTGATGGATGAACTGACCATAACCGCCATTCCATGTCTCCCTGTGTCACTGGGGAGGAGTAGAGCTGGGAAGGGAGGGGGGGGGGGGGGGGGAGAGGGTGTTTTTTAAATCTTATTTTGCTTCTCATTATCCTTCTCTGATTTAGTTAGTAGTAAATTCAGTTGAAATCTCTAATTCGAGCCTGTTTGCCCTGCAGAAAGTATTTGTGAGTGATCTCTCCAGTCTCTACTCAATCATAACCCTCAATTATATTTCTCTCCCTGTCTCAGCTGCAGAGGAGAGTGATAGAGAGGGTTTGGTGGGTGCCTGCCATTCAGCCACTGTCAACCCACTACATGCATGTTGTGGTTAAGGTTTCTCCTTTGTTCCTTTCTTGGAAAATTTTCTTTCCCATTTGTTGCTGAGATACACTAATGCCATCATTTCTTATGATGGGCTTGAAGAAGACAAAAGAATTGCCAGCCCAAAGGGTCTCCCTGGGCACTTCTCCTGCCTGGCAGGTTTTCTTTCCTCTCTTTGGAGAGAGGGAAGTTCTTGCAAGAGTTTTGGGCTCGGGGAGATCTGTGTGTGTGGGGGGGTGGGAGTACTTTACTTCCTGCCTGCTTGGCTCGGAGGAGACAGTAGACCTGCTGCTGCAAGAATCCAGCGTCTCGGTCGTTAGTCATTTGCTGGCACTATGATCTTTGTCCACCCCCACACCCCACCCGTGCCCTGCCAGACCTGATTCCAGCTGCAGTGGAGTTTCTGGTCATCCCCTTACAGCCGCAGAATTCGCTGTCTTTTCGCCAATCTGGCCATTCTGAAGTTTTACTATCCAGAAGAGCACCGAGATCAGCGCTTCCCCTGTGAGTTTGTAGAGAAACTTTTCTCCATCATCTCTGTGGTTTGTGCCCACCATCAGCCACATAAGAAATCTGAACCTAGCCGGGACCCCATGCCACAGTGCCCCTGCAGCCGCCAGAATCATCGCACCTGCCCTGCCCGGCGGAGCCAACAGCGCACCTGCCAACTAGAACCGTAACTGCACCAAGGGGAGGGTGATCTCTGTGTAAAGCGTTGCTGAGTTTGTGTGAATTAGTTGTACTATCATTGTTGTTACTTGTTTACCTTGTTATACATATTAGTAAAAATGTTATTCCCTTTACCCATATTCTTGCCTGAAACCCGTAAGTTTTCAAAACTATAATAATTCAGAAAAAAAAGAAATCATATCACCATCAAAAAAAATCCCTGCCTTCTTAGCAAGCACCTGTCTTTCAAACCAGAGACATGCATTATTACTTTGCGAGGTCATTAGGACTATGTAGGTAAATGAAATAATGCTATGTTTGTGCATAAAATTCTTTTTTTTTTCTTTCCTTCAAATTTCACACCTGCCAAGCATTACTTTGTTTGCAAAATCCATACCAATTCACGTGGTAACTAAACAATAATTTTCCTGGTACAATGCAAAAGATAAAATAATTTTTTTAAAAGGAGTAAGACAAAGATGACAGCATACCTAGAAATCTGAGTGTAAGCAGATGAGAACAGTCAAAAGTCTTTTATTTAATAATTCTGCTATTTTTGACATGCTGTCTAATATACCACAGTGAGCATTCCCTTGCATTAAGGAAAACACCAACCAGCAATAACATAAAAATCCAAGAGAGAAGGAAAGTACACTCCAGCACATACGTGATTTTGAGGATGATGTTCACATGCATGTAAACTATCCAACAAATGGCTTTTCCAGTGGCAACAGGATTAATTACCTTTTTGAATTTGTGTTTTCTTCTTTGCTTAGAGAATATTTACAGGGAGATTTTTACTAAGTCATTTTTGGACATAGTTATGCCAAGTGAGATACAAGCGCTGATGGTTACCAGTGCTCCCAGTTGTTTTGCGCTAAAGAAAAAAAATCTGATTAGTCTGTGGTTAGTCAATGTGTTTGTAGCTCACAGGTGCTGGTTGGGCTGTGAAGTGAGAAGGACCAACACTAGTTCTGGCCTTGTAGCACAGTATTATGGCTTGCCCCAAAATTTGAAGGCCTAGACTGTATGATTCGTGTGGAAATCCCAATATGACCTT
This sequence comes from Malurus cyaneus samueli, assembly GCA_009741485.1. Lineage (NCBI taxonomy): Eukaryota > Metazoa > Chordata > Aves > Passeriformes > Maluridae > Malurus > Malurus cyaneus. The sequence goes on along the minus strand of VKON01000333.1, from coordinate 42,267 downwards.
TTCCTTTCATTACACAATGGAAGGAAAGATCACCGAAAACAGCTCTAAAAGTCTGTATTCTTCCCAGAAGAGACCCCAAAAGCTGAGTTTTACTTGCTACTTCTTCCTGTAGTGAGCACAAGCTCAAGAGATCTGTTTTTCTTGTGAGGCTGTCTGCAGGGGTTTTGTACTAACCCCTTTCCCTGCATACCAAAAGTCCTAAAATAGCCCAAATGTGATGAACTGCTGATCTGCTGACACAGTGGGGATGTGTTGGGGAAACAGTCTGCTGGCCCAGATTGTGTTTGAAGACCTCAGCTGAAAACCTTATAGCATCTAATTTACTTAAACAAAACCAAAACCCCAGCATGGTGAGATGTGCTACACTGTCAGCTGAGAACAGAGGCTCCAGGACTACTACAAAAGACATAGACGGATGTTTTGTGGTGTTGGAGGTTAGGATTTCCCCTTTTGTTTCCCTCTTAAGGAATTTTTTTCCCATTTTGTTGCTAAGACACAGTAATGGGCACATCATTACCTTAATAAATAGGTGCTTAAGAAAGACAAAAAAAGTTGCCAAACCTAAGGAAAAAAAAAAGAACTCCTGAGGCAGGCCATCATCTGATGGTCTTCTCTCTGTGAAGAGCAGAGTTCCCACAGAGTTGTGGGCTCAGGCTCCGCTAGCCGGGAGGACGGTGACCGCAGCTGCAGGCTGCAGAGTCCAGCCTGCCACGGTTCCTGCTTGCTACATTGTGGCTTCTGCTCCTGCATCGCCAGGACCCCCTGATTTCCAGCTACAGTGGTCAAGTTTCTGCACAAACTCAATCTACACGTGGATTCTGCTCGTCTCTTTGCCAGCTTGCTGCTCCGAGGTTCCTGCTGCCGGTCCTTGGGTCCAGAGGGAGCACCAGGATTGGCTTCCCCTGTGACTTAATAAAGGAACTGTTCTCCATCCATCTCTGTCCACTGCATCCACCATTGGCCATGTGAGAGAGCTGAAACCAGCCGGGACCCGTGCCACGCGCCCCTGCAGCTGCTGGGGAATCATCACACCCGCCCTGCCCAGCTGGGAGCCAACAGCACCTCTGCCGGCTGTAACCGTAACTGCACCAAAGGGGGATGTGTGGCAACAAAGAGGCTGTCACTGAGTTTGTGGTTAGGTTGATTGTTGCTATCATTGTTGTTACTTGTTTTACCTTGTTATACATATTAGTAAAAACTGTTATTCCCTTTTTCCATTCTCTGCCTGAAAGCCCATAATTTCAAAGTTAATAATTAGGAGGGAAGGGGGTCATATTCACCACTCCAAGGGAGGTCCCTGCCTTCATTTAAAACACTACTTTCCAATCCAAGACAGATTTTGGCGCCCAAGGTAGGGCTCGAGGACACTGAGAAAAAAAAAGGAGTACAAAAGAAATAACAGTTTTTGGGTGACCTATTTTTGTGTGCTGGGCATAGGAACCTCACTAGGTGGCGCCATGTGCTCTAGCATACCTTGGTTTGGGTGGAACATACTCGTGGCTATATTTTTCCCATTGCAGCTCCTTACCTAAGCATAGGTCCTACGACTAAGGCTACTGTAGCCATTATCCAGTTCGCACAATGGGTGAATGAGGTGAAGAATTCATAGATTTTTAACTTTCTCTGGACAGCGGGCACATAGATACAGGTCTACCACACACTAAGTGTATGCTTTTGGAGTTGGGTTAATAATAGTACTTATTGTAAAAAAAATACACAGGGAAAGCTTCCTCCCAACCTTCACCTTCTCTTGGGGCTACCCATCAGCATTCAAAAGGTCCATATTTCCCCTAGATGCTAACTATGTGATTCTAATATGCATATTCTGTTAACAGTCAGGATAAGGAGCCCAGGCAACACTCTAACATCGTCCCAGAACTCAGTATGTGCCACAGAGCATGGGTGCTGCCCCAGACTAGGGATGCGACACAAGACCAGGATGCTGCCCCAGAGATTAGGGGTGCTGCCACAGAGATTAGGGATGCTGCCCCAGAAACTAGGGATACCGCCACAGAGCCTAACCCATCCCCCAAGCCGGAGCCTGCCCACAGCCTGACCCTGCCTAACAGCCTACTTCAGAAACTAACCACCCAGAGGGGGTGGGGGTACTGGTGGAGGAGAAGCGGGAGATGCACCAGCACCTGAGGGAATAATCTTCCCAGCTGGCGGGAAACCCTCTACCTGCCCCAAAGAGGAAGGGTCTGATGGCACAGCAGTGGAACCCAAGGACATTACACCTGTCCAGTTTCTGGCTGAACTGCAAGGGCAGCCAAAACCAGCTGCAGTAGCCCCTGTGCAGAGGAAGAAGTATAAGACCAAATTGGTATACTTGGCTAATGATGATGGGGAAGCAGGGCTCTCACAAAACAGCAGGAGAGCCAGAGCCTGAAATCATCACCAAGTCCCTGTCACATGACAGTCTCTGCAATTTGTGAGATGACATCACACGATGGGGGGGTGGGATGAGGCTTGTTCAACCTGGTTACTTTGGGTTTGGGACCTTATGGGCTCAAGTGTGCAACTGGATAGTGGTGAGGCAAGGTATTAGGAAACCTTGACCAAATACACCTTTATTAATCAGGTGTTTGTAAGGGAGCCGGGCCCCTTTCTCTCTGGGAGCGTCTCTTAAAGAGCATAAAAAAATAGTTTGTCCACAAAAACAAAATGCAGAAATACTATTGCAAAATGCCCTAGAAGACCATTAAAAAGGGATCCAACTGCTGAAAGAAGCAAAAGTAATAAAAGTATGTTTTAGAAAGGATGAGAAGCATGGTAATAATCCTGACCAGGTAAGGTGCACTGGGCAAATGCTGTGAAATCTGGCAAGTCTGGGGCCATCCCAGTACACCACCATCATTGTAACGATTAATGCTGATGTCAACCAAACAACAGTGGGTTCCGTAGCCAACAAGCTCCGGTATTACGCAAGTATAATCAATAGCCGAATGCAGGCTCATGTCTCTGCCGTGGTTAAGGACCTAAAAAAATAGTTGAGAGAGGAAATTAAGGAGGAAATTAAAAAAAAAACAGTGTGGTACCAGTGCAAGTCACAGGCCCCAACACCAGAGCCCGAGGTCCCCCAGCCAGGAAAAGAGGGTACACCCCACAAGCTGAGCTAATGTTGTAGGGAGTGTTAACAGCTTGCATGGGAGAAAAATGCCACATCCTTGGCTGTCTTGAGAAAAAGAGGTTGGAATGAAGAATTGATAATGCAGGTAGCTTACAATTATAAACATTACTAATACTGTAGCTTTTGCAAACCTACCAAACCGATGCTGATGAGTAGAAAGTGACAGCCTCGCTAACAAATGTATGTTGACACAAATGTATGCACTGGTTGCTAAAGTGGATAAAAGAGGCCTGTCCCAGAATAAAGGGGTTACTTTTTAGGCTGCTGGTCAAGCGGTAAAATAAACCGCACATCTGATGCCATAGATATGCTATCACAAGATGTTGTTAGTGTAAGACATGCTGTACAAGAGAACAGAGCTGCAGTAGATTTTTTGCTTTTAGCACAAGGCCATGTATGTGAGGAGGTTGAGGGGATGTGTTGTATGAATCTTTCTGACCATTAGCAGTCCATCCATAAAAGGATTGATGAGATAAAATCCCATCTTGGTGATTTGCGAGAGCAGACAGGTTTTGACTTTAGCAATTGGTTGACATCGCTAGGTATAACAAATTGGCTTGCGAGTTGTATTAAAGAAGGCTTACGCTTTTTTTGGCACTTTGCTTTTGATTCTAATAGTTATTCTGCTTTGAATTCTAACAGTTATTCGAAATAGCTTAAGAATTGTTTTATGAAAGAAGCTGAGCAAGTGACCCATCGCGTGTTACTTGCCCAAAGAAAAACGGGGGAATTGTGGAGGCTGGCTAGCTGAGAGGGTCGTAGACATGTTGCAGCTTGGTGAGATGGAGGGGTACAGGTCGTGCTCAGCTAGAATAGTTTGCTGAGATTGTGTGAACAATTCTTCTGAAGCAGTGGAAAGGCAATGCAAGGACATCATGTTTTTAAGCCGCTGGAAACTCCCACAAGATACTTGTGTTGGTTAGCCCTGGGAAAAGTAGAAGTAGATAGAGGAAATGGCAAGTGAATCATTAAAGGGAGTTGACATTTGGACGTGACCTATGAAATATATGTATTACAGAATATGTAGGAGCTAATTATGTGTGCTAAATATAAACTAGACATTTGTTTGCAATAAATCGAGAGTTCGCTTATAACTCATATTGAGTGGTCCGAGTCTCCCCTTGGCGACAAATGTTCTTCCTGTGTGACCAAGGGGAAGACATGAAGAGGTGGATGAATTTGTGGGTTAGATGATTTCTCCTTTTGTTTCCTCTCTTGGGGGAATTTCTTTCCCATTTGGTTGCTAAGATACGCTTGATGGCCAGATCATTACCTTAATGACAGGTGCTTAGGCAGACCAAAAGAAGTTGCTAGGCTGGTGGAGAAGGGTCTCCCCCAGGCATTTCTCCTGCATGGCAGTTTTTTCCTGTCTTTGGAGAGAGGGGAGTTCTCGTAGAAGTTTTTGGGCTTGGAAAGGGCGTGGGGGAGGGGGGGTAGCTTCACTTCCTCCCCTGCTTGGTTCAGGGGAGGACGGTGTACCGGCTGCCTGTAGGGGAGGGCTCGCCTGCTGCTGCAGTGGAACCCAGCGTCCTGCCATCGGTTCCTGTTTGCTAAACTGTGTTTTTTTTTCTGCTGCCCCGCCTTGCCGGGACCCCCGTGATTCCAGATACAGTAGTCGAGTTCTGATACACCTCGTCTACAGCTGCGGAATTGTGCTCGTCTTTCTGTCCATTTGGCTGCTTCGAGGTTCCTGCTGTAGCTCCCCTTGCTATCCAGAGGAGCACCGGGATCGGCTTCCCCTGTGAGTTTGCAGAGGAACTTTTCTCCATCCATTCCTGCTGGCCACGTCCACCATTGGCCACGTGAGAGCTAAACCAGCTGGGACCCTGCACAACAGCGCCCTCTGCAGCCGCCAGGGAATCATCACACCTGCCATGCCCAGCAAGGCACCAACAGCGCCCCTGTCGACTGGGACCGTAACTGCACCAAAAAAGGAGGGTCTGTGCATGGCAAGCCCAGAGAAGGCTGTAACGGGTTGGGATTGGGGTTGTTTGTGGGGATGTTAACAGCCTGCATGGAGAAACGCCATGTCCTTGGCTGCCTTGAGAAAAGATTTGGAATGTAAATTGATAATGTCAGGTGGCTTACAATTATAAACATTACTAATACTGTAGCTTTTGCAAACCTACCAATCATATGCTGATGAGTAGAAAGTGACAGCCTCACTGACCAATGGTATGTTTGACACAAATGTAAACTGGTTTGCTAAAGTGGATAAAAGAGGCCTGTCACAGAATAAAGGGTACTTTTTTGTGTGGTGTATATGTCTGTCCTTGTGTCTATATTTGTGTCTGCTGTCTGCCAACAGCGACAGGTTTGTTGCTGTCATTGTTGTTTACTTGTGTTTAACTGTTTATACATTGTTGTGGGTTGACCCTGTCCGGATGCCAGTACCGACTAGTCCCTATCACGCCCTTCCCGCTGGGACAGGGAGAGATAAGATGGCGAGCAGCCAGCAGGGTGAGATAAAGTAGTTTTTATTACAGCAAAGATACAAAATAAGCAAACAGACTGCACGCACAAAAGCTAAAGGGAAAAAAAGAAAAATCAATCTTACTCCTATAGCACGTGTTCGGCACTCCCGGGAAACGGGCTTCAGCACGGTAGTGGTTGCTCTGGAAGGCAACATGTGAAAAACCATTGCAATGCCCCCTTCCTTCTCTCTCTCCTCACTTATATATCTGAGCTGGATGTCATATGGTATGAATATCCCTTGTTGTTTTGGGTCGGCTGGCCTAGTCTGTCCCCTCCCAGGATCTTGCCCATTGCCATCCCCTTGAGGGGGAAGGAATGTCAGAGGACAGCGCTGCTTGGCAATAGCCAAAACAACTGGTCGGTATACAGCTCCTATCCACCCTCATAGCATAAGCACAGCACTGGAAGGCTTGAGTTTACCTCAGTTGACCAATACATACAATATTCATAAGAATGTATCTCCCTTTTACCCATATCCTTGCCTGAAAGCCCATGATTTCAAAGTTATAATACTACAGAGAGAAGGGGTCATATCCACATCCCAAGGGAGGTTCCTGCTTTCATTGGTAAACGACACCTGTCTTTCAAACCGATGACAGATGAAAAACCTACTTCGCGCTGGCAGCCCGGTGCGTCATCTCAAAAAAAAAACACTAGCCAAGGGAGTTCTCCTAAAAAAGAATAGCCTCAGCCTCCCATAGCCAAGCTGCTAAATGCAATGGAAGGAAATGATATGTCCGATTCCTTAAAGAAACCTGTGTGTGTGCCCAGAAAAAAGATGTTAGCCAAATTAAAAGTAGCCCTGCCTCTATCCATGTAGAGGCATGGGAAAACCATGTCTTCTGAAACGGTGTGGATCGATGGCCTGGCACAATCAAGCCACAAATATGAGGCATTAATTGATATGGGAGCGCAGTATACCTAATGCCATCTGGACACGGGGGCAGAACCCATTTCTATAGCTAAAGTAACAAAAAATTGCAAAAGTTGACCATGTCATGCCGAATATGAGCCTGACTAAGAAAGAGTGGCAAAAATACCCATTGTAACTGGTCCAGACCATCGCAATCTAGCATAAATTCTCTGGAACGGTTCTTCAAAACCCAAAATACTCAAGTGGGCTTTTGAAATACCTGCTGTGAAGGCAGAGGCATATCAGGCAACTGAATACTATGCCTAAACTATCAAAAAAACCATCTGCAATGGGGTCCTAAAGGAAAAAAGCAGCACGTTCCAGTTGCCACTCTCAACAGTGCACCCCTAGCAAGTACCCGGACAAATCGAGATGCATGATCCCCACCACAAGATGATCCGAGAGCTGGAGCAATGATGGTCACAAGAACCACATCACCATCAACAGTCCCATCTGGTCGTGCGCAGTCTGCTGAGATGGAGAGACTGTCGAAACGTGCCTTGAAGAGGTAACTCACCACTGACGCAGCTGCTGGCAAAACATCTGAAGCTCCATTGTAACACTAGAAGTCCAAAAGTGGAAGTGGTACGCACATATGACATTGCCAACGCATTTTCTCCATTCCTCTGGTAGCAAGTGTAGGCCTCAGTTTGGCTTCACCTGGAGGGCGTGCAACACCTGAACCGGCTGCCCAGGTGAACACAGCCCCACCATCTGCCATGGCTGATCCAGGCCACACTAGAAAAGGGTGAGGCTCTGGAGCATCTGCAATATATGATGAACATCATTGTGTGAGGGAATGGCAATGAAGTATTTGAGAAAAAGAAAAAAAAAGTCCAAATTCTCCTACATGCTGGCTTTGCCATCAAGAAAAGCAAGGTGAAAAAACCTGCCCGAGGTCCAGTTCCTGGGGCAAAGGTCAAGACGAACGCCTCAAAATTCCCTCCGAGGTCATCAACAAAATCAATGTCGATGTCTCCACCAAACCAACATAAAAAGAAACAAGTTCCTAGTGCCATTGGCTTTTGGAGAATGCACATCCTCGATGATAAAGCAAAATTGTGGAGCCCTCTCTACCGTTACCCACAAGAAGTAACAATTTCCACTGGGGCCCTGAACAGCAGCAAGCCTTTGCCCAGATCAAGGAGAAATCACTCATGCAAATAACCTTAGCCCATCAAGACCAAAAATGAAAAACATGATCTACTTCTGCAGCTGAAAACAATGCCTGTCCTGGAGCTTTTGGCAGAAGGTGCCTGGTGAGACTGAGGCCGGCCACTGAATCTGGAAGCAAAGCTACAAAGGGTCTGAGGCCAACTGCACCCCAACAGAGAAGGAACCTTGGCAGCCTATGAGGGTCCAAGCCACCTCAGAGGTGATCGGCACTGAAGCCCAACTCCTCTGCCATCCCCCCCCCAACTACCAGTGCTGGGGTAGATGTTAAAAAGAAAAGTTCCCTCCACCCACCATGCCACCACATGCTCCCTGAAGCAATAGATTGCTTCATTACACAACTCGCCTGTAATAGAAACCGAATAACCCAAGATTCCTAAAATAATTACAAATTGGCCCAAAGCTAAAATTTGATTCACTAATAAAATCAGAACAAGTGACATGTGCTTAAGAACTCCACTATACAACCAACTGCCAGCAGAGGATAAACGCTACGGTCTCTCACTGATGGCATCGGTCACATTGTAAGAATGAACAAAAGTAAAAAGCAGCTGTATAAAGCCCCACACACAGGTTACAAAGGCCACAGAAAAAAAGGAAGTGAATCAAGTCAATTTGCCAAACTCAAAGCCATCCAGCTAGCCCTGAACATTACTGAAAAAAAAAGTGGCCAAAGCTCTACCTTAACTACATTATGCAGTATGAGTGGTAGCAATTGCTCTGTGAGTGTGGCTGGCAGCTAATAAAAGGCCAATTGGCAGTGTATAGGAAAAAACCAACTGGGCTGCTGAAAAGTGGATAGACATTTAGCCTGGGAAGAAAAACTACCTGTGAAAGTCTGTCATGTAAATGCCCATGTCCCCAAAGAGCCTGGCTAACTGAAAAGCACTGGAACAAAAAGCAAGTAAATTAGGCTGCAAAATAAAGGTGTCCCAAATTGACCTAAATTTGGCAACACAAAAGAAGTTTTTTCCTGGCTCAATGAGCTCATAATGCCTCAGGTCCAACAGGGCAAAAATGCCGCTTCTGATTAATGGGCACGAAACCAAGAAGTGGATCTAACCATGAACAGTGTCTCCCAAGTTATCAACTGCGACACGTGCGCTGCATCAAACAGGCCAAGCAGGTGAAGGCCTTGGTGGTATGGGGGGAAGGTGGGTGGCAAGTCAAGTATTGGAGAGGCATGACAGGTTGATTACATCACACGCCCTCAGGACCCGTCAGGCAGCTTAACTGCGTCACAATAGTTAAAGGCAACCAACTGAATTGGTAGAACCACCTTGTGCCTCATTGCCAGCTTTGCCCGTAGCACCATCCTGGGCCTTAACACAGGTCCTTGGAGGCAATGTACCCTAGAGAAATGAGTCTGACATATCAGGACTTCATTAACGAGCACGTTCACACTGGCTAGAAACAGTATCTGTGAGTGGGTGGTTACCATTATCCTCTTACCAATGCAACCTTGCTGCTGGGCAAGTGGGCAGTGCAATGACTCTTAAAACCACCTTAAAAAGCACTGGGCGGGGGGAACGTTCAAAAACGGAAAAGTACTTGGAAAGGCACATGGTTAGTTACACCCGAGGCTCCACCAACGAGCAGGCCCTGCCATTCTGAGCCCTTGCAACCACAAGATGGAGATAAGGTTCCCGTAGTGCATGTCAGGGGACTATTAGGGAAAACTGTTTGGATCAATTCTGCCTCAAATAGACACAAACCCATCCAAGGGGTTGTCTTTGCTCAGAGACCAGGTTTGCACATAGTAGGTAATGCAGAAAACTGAAGAAACCTGCTGTGTACCTCAGAAAAATTTAAAGTAAAAAGCCCCTATAATGTTAACATGACTGTATACCACTGTTTGCTGAATACCATTGCCACCATTCCCATATAGTTAAATTGAATATAGTTAAATGTATATAAGTATATGGTTGATATAACTTAAGGTAATGAATGTATGTATAAGTATAGATATGTGAGTATTAATATAAACATGTAAGTATTAATCAAATGGTGATGGGAAAACAATTCGGGGTGGATAATGTTGTGAGGCGTTAAGAATTTCCCCTTTTTCCCCTCTTAGGGAATTTTTTCTCCATTTTCTGTCATCATGACACAGTAATGGGCAAGTCTGTTAACCTGAATAACAAGCTGCATAAAAACCCAAGAAGTTGTTGCCAACCTAAGGAAAAAAAACAACTCGCGTGAGGGCGAGACATCCTCTGACTGTTTTCTCTCTGGTAGAGCAGAGTTCCCCCTGTCGTGGTTTAAAAACCTGATTGTTTTATTTGTTTCTCGACATAGTTGCACGCATGAAAATTTTAGTGGTTTGTACTGTGCTGTATAAAATAAAAAATAAAAGAGCCAAATCTGTACTCGGCATACACATCACTGGTTCCTCCTTCCCCCCACCGGAGAGGGAGAAGGGAAGAGCATAACTCATATAACATGAAATAATTATTGGCTTCTCATATATATAGATACGTAATTGAATTTTGGAAGATTACGTTATGTGCGTCCTATTGAGAAAATATCAGACAGGGCTGAATAACTGAGTCAAAATAGATTTATTACTACAAACTATAAGAATACTACGGCACTGGGAGAAAAAGAAACAAAGATGGGAAAAATTTACAAGGAGAAAAAAGATAAAAAACGGACATTTTAAGACACCTGTATTCTTTCTGAGGATATTGTCTCTTTTTCAGGTCCACCTTTCACCCCCCATGTTCCCACACACAAGGAGAGCAAGAATAAAAGTTACAACAGATCACACTCTTACAGTGTTGTCAAGCAAAAGGAGCGTTCGTACAGCTCCAAGCTGTAGAAGTTTTTTTTTCTGAAAACAGTCAGTGTGTAACTGCTGATGGCGAGAAAAAGTATTTCTTTACTTCGTAAGAGAAGAAAGAATGTCTTTCAAGCCAAACTGCGGCTTTAAGCAGCGTAAGACTGTTATCACATTTCTCCTGGCAGAACACAGCTTCTTCTAAGCATCGATTTGCCAAGCTTTTCCTTCTTTTCTAGTTGTTTAGTCCAGTCTTTAAAAGCCAGGGTTTTTTTTCTTTCAGAGCAAGGTCTCTCGTCTTTTTTTTTTTCTATTTCATCTCTCTCAATGGATAAAATAGTCTTTTTTTCGAGAACACTTACTTTTCTCTATATCGAAAACACAGCAAAGCACAGCAACTAATCCTATCTTCTCCTTACTGTAATCTTCGGTCTCTATTTTCTTCTTACATCTTCTCACTCTCCTGCTTTGTTTTTTCTATGCATAATTATACTACATACTAACAACTTAAAACTAACATGCGTGCCGCCCCTCATCTTGTTTGGAATTATTTTAAATATAAATAATAGTCATCACAGAAGTGTACAACTTGTGCAATTAGCCCAGCCTGATGAATCAGCCTGTCCATCACCCTCAGAGCTATGATAGATTAGCTCTGAACACAAAAAGATAAAGCTCTTTTGCTGAAGAAAAAAAAAATGACAGCTCTTAAAAACTCACAGCAGCCATCTTTTGTAGTTTCTTGATCCTACCCCCACCACCAAAAATCAGTCAAGTAAAACCATAACAACCACAGAGTGTGGCTCACAGAAAAGTGGGGGGGGGCAGAGCTTACTCTCGCATCGCTTGGCTTGGGGGAGGACGTGGATCTGGCTGCCAGCAGTCGAGAAGCTCGCCTGCGCTGCTGCAGAGGCCAGCATCCTGCGTAGGTTTCTGCTTGCTAACACTTGGCTTTGCCGTGGGCTTTCCCTGCCACGTCCAGGACCACCCGGATTTCCAGCTACAGTGGTCAAGTGTCTGACACCACATCCATCTACAGTCTGTGGATTACTGCTCGTCTCGTTGCCCAGCTGCTTCATGCACACGTTCTGCTGCCTGGTTCCCTTGCGATGCCAGAGGGAGCACCAGCATCGGCTTCCCCTGTGTATTTTGTAGAGAAAACTGTTCTCCATCCATTATCTGCTCGCTCGCACCACCATTGGCCTGAGAGAGCTGAAAACAGCCAGGACCTCCTACTGCCAAACGCGCCCCCTGCAGCCAGGGGAAGTAATCAACGCCCTGCCCAACTGGGAGCTCAACAGTCGCCCGCCGGCTGTACCGTAACTGCAAACAACAGAGGGCGAGTGTGTGGTCCAAACACAAAGACAGAGCTGTAACCTTGAGTTTGTAGCAGTCTGGGTTGATTGTATTGTTGTTACTTGTTTACAACCTCTGATTATAAACATATTAAGTAAACTGTTATTTCCCTTTTTACCCATACTCTGCTAAA
>VKON01000331.1:99412-128521 GCA_009741485.1 Malurus cyaneus samueli | reverse complement strand
AGAATGTATTACGAGAGCCTGAGAGACTGGCTTTAAACCAGGGAAATAGTTGTGCCAAAATGGTTTCATTTGGTAGTGGTTAGATTTTATTGTCTCGGTGGACCTTCTTTCCCTTCTGAAAGTCAGGACAGTCTCCAGCACTAATGAACCATTTTGCTCCAGATGAAGGTTTATAAGTTCCAGTGTGAAACCATCGTTTATTAGTTTCATGAAGAGATCGAAAAGGGCTTTTGGAATGAAACCCGTCCCCATGGTAGGTTGTCAGTGGTGGAAATGTAAAGACAGATTGTCATAACGAATCAGGGAAAGATAAAAAAAAAATAAAAAACAAGAAGTTTATCGATCTGGGTTATGCCTAAACACTGCTTTAGCTGATCTTTTTCAGAATTCTCCCGTTAAGAAAGAGAATTCAAGATACCTGAACGAGAGCTAAAAGACTCGCAAAGTCATTCGTTGCTAAAATATCGTTTCTTGCTATTATAGTAGTACTATGATTTTATTAAGAACAGCTGAGTTTCCTTTCTTGTTTCTCTGCTACGAATTCTTCTGTCTGACTATTCATTGGACTCACGGATGACCTGAAAACACCGAACATCCCATCTCACCTAATAACGCCTCTGGTTTCACACTGAGCAAGTGCTTATGCGCTCGCTGTTTGCAATCGAAGAAGGACCCGGACCCGGTGCAGCCCCCCAGCCGTCCCAAAGCGGCCCCTTGACGCGGCCATCGGCGGCTGCAGTGGCGTCGCGGCGCCTCCGGGTGTCGCTGTGGCCGCCAAGGAGCGGCGCTGGAGCCGCCGCCGCCGCAGCGTCCTGTCCCCGCAGGCTGCGCTCGCCCGGCGCCGGCCAGAGCGGCAGCGGCACGGGCAGCAGCAGCGGCGAGAGGCGGCGCTTGGCGGGCAGCAGCGGCGTCCGGGGCGGCCGGAGCGGCCTCGCTGTGCTGCGGCGGCCCCTGCGCTGTCCGGCGAGAGCGGCTGGAAGGGAGGCGGGGCAGCGGCAGGAGGCAGGAGCGCGGCGAGCGCTGCCAGAAGACAATGGCGGTGAGGCGGCGGCAGAGGCTCGGGCCGGGCGGCGGGCGAGCGCTGCTGGCCGCGGTGCTGCTGTGCCTGTGCTGCCGGGCGGCGGCGGAGCGGGTCCGCTACTCCATCCCCGAGGAGCTGGGCAGAGGCTCGCTCGTGGGGCCGCTGGCGCGGATCTGGGGCTCAGCGCGGACGAGCTGCCGGCGCGCAAGCTGCGGGTGGCGTCTGCCGGTAAAAAGCAGCTGAAATATTTCACGGTGAATGAGGAAACGGGAACCTGTACGTGAATGAGAGACTGGACCGGGAGGAGATGTGCGGAGAGTCGGCGACGTACTGCTGTCGACGCTCTCGGAGGTCTGGTGCAGAATCCAAGTCCGGCTGAAACGCTTTTCCACCACCCTCACACCCCGCCCTCACCCACACCCACTTACGCCGACAGCCCCCACACATCGCAACCAGAACGCAATCGGGAGCCCAAGCCCCACAACGCAGCCCAACCCTACCCCACCCACGACCAGACCCCCGCACCAACCGCTAACCGGCCTAAAACCCCAGAGACCCATCAAATACCCATCCCCCACACGCGCGTAGCCTCACCCACGCACCCACCCCCCCCGCACGGAGCCCCATAGACCCTATTTCTACACTTCCTTCATTCCCCCCGGCCCCCCGCTCTCCGGCCCGCCCCCACCTGTCAAATCCGCCGCGGACCCCCCCCCGACCCCCCGCCAGACCTCTCCCCCCCCTCTCTTCCGCCGCTCACCACGCCTCCCAGCACCCCTCCCCACCCCACCACCCCCCTCTGCGCCCCGCCCACTTCCTCTCGACCGGCATCCTGGCGCCTGCTTCCCCCCCCGCCCTCACCGCTCTCCACTTCCCCCCCGAACCCCGCTCCCCCCTCATCCCCAACCATCATAAGTTTCCAGTAGGGCATGCGTCCCCCGCCGCCGGCACACCACACCCAACCTATGGTGCGCCGACTCTGGGCTACCTGGGGGAGGCAGCCCCTCGGGGGGAGCTCCTACTTTAGTCTTCCATCCACTTCTCCCAAGGGGCTCATCCCCTTCCTTTCTACCCCTGGTACACACGGCCCCCCCCCCCCCTTTCCCCGCCCCACGCCCTGCTTCCCGCCGCCCCGGTCCCCACCCCCGCCTTCCCACTCATCTCCCCCCGCCTCCCCCCAATACCCCCCTACAAGCCCCATTTCCCCAGCTCGTCCACGCCCCCGGCATCTCACAAAGGCGCTCCCGGACCACCCCATCTCAACTCCCTCTCTCGTTCTCCCCAAGCCTTTTCCACTTCCCGCCCCCCACTATTCCGGCCCCCCCCACTTCGCCCCAAGTCATTAGAAACGCCCAACTCGAGCTGGCTATTCAGATAACACTCCTGAAACCACCAGAATATATAAATCCGTATTTCAAATTCTATCAGTTGTAGCAAGTACACAACAAAGGAAACTGTCTTGTACAAAGTAGGGTACACACCCCAGCCACAGTCAATTCTTTGGACCATGAAAAAAGAAAAAAACCCTGGGAATCACAGGTGAAGGCCTTATCTAAATACTAGGACAAATGAAACTTAGCACATTTGTTTTATCCATTTCAAACCACAACACAGTAAACTCCTACTCAGGCCCGGTCTCTGGATAGACAGAGCTCTCTGTCAGCATGCAAAACGAAAGCAAATTTTGCAAACAGACGCTACTAAAAGTTGCTCCCACAACTTCTCAGATACCAAGGATCACAACACGAATTGATGAGCAGCGACTTTTCTTGTCATCACACTAAATTTCAACAATTGTGAAATTTTGTAAAGGCTGTAAGACATCAGTAGCTCCATTCGTGATCCAGTCATCAAAATATCTCTCAAAGGTAACATCATCTCTGGTCAGCACATGCATTCTTTGGATGGTGTGTGACTGTTCTATTCTGAAAGCAAAGTTTCCATCTGTGCCCGAAAATTACCTTTCACAAAAAAAGCATCATAAAACAGAAAATGTAACTAGTGAAAACACAACCCGACCCTTGGAGTCCAAATAATGGAATACCAGAAAATGAAGACACCTTTACACAATTTTCGAAGATCAGGAATAAATAAACACTGGGAATCAACAAAACACTTGTCTCCAACATGAACTTCTCGCAAACAAGGCACTCCTCAAACCCTTCACAGATCACAGGATTATCACAGATGTTCAAGAGTGCCAGGGAAACTCCACCAGCTTCCCAGTACAGTGGATAATATTTGACTTCTCGGCCTCTTTATGCGACAAGCATGAGAATTTCTTCCAGTAACCGTTTATGGTTAAAACTTCTGTTAAAACGAGCAAGATAAGGAGTTTATATATGAAGCAAGGAGCGGTTCAGCAAATACTCTTGAGATGATGGCCCTAATTAGGCAGAATCGAGGTACTTAGGAGGTGATGATACAGAGTGGCTTCACACCTTAATCCCTTTATGGTTCTTGCCACAAGTAGCTAATAAAACTATTCTTAAAAAAAAAACGACAAAAAAAACCAAACAAAAAACAAACAAAAAAAAAAAAAAAAAAAACAAAAAAAAAAAAAACCACGTCCAAACACAGAGAGGGAGCTCCCAGGGCTCTCCACACAGCTCGAGTAAGATCTGTTAACAGAAAACTTACCAGGGAAGGAGAAAATCACATCGCACGATGGTATGCCTGGATGCTGAAAAAGGAAAAGACTAAAAAGTGTCTGTCCTGTTTCAGCAGACCTCTACACATCGGCCATAGGACTTCTGTCTCCAGGCCTCTACAATGTGCACGGTGTTTTGACTCTCATAATTTGCAAGAACGTGTAATCAAAACCACAGTTGCCCAGCCAAAATGCCTTTAACACCCACCATGATTGGATCATGTACGTTTGCCAGGAAAGGAAGTTGAATTTCTCTGCAAGGTTCAATAGCCTGACATTTCAGATTATCTCAGCAGTACTGGGTACACGAGAAGGGTACCTGGGTGGTGAAACGTCCACATAACACTCACACAGGAGCTCACACCAAAGCCCGTGGCCACAGTTCCTCAACGTAATTTCTCTGTACAGCAAACAAGGAAAATGCAATGAGCCACGACTGTGGGCCTCATAAAATAACTAGGATAAAAGAACTCTTACACTGTATTACATCTTTAGCAGTTTTCAAATAAACACACCAAATTTTTCATCTGTCCTGTCTCTGCACAGAGAGATTTTTTTCACATGCATAAACATTATTCAACACGAAAGCCACCATTCCAGACATCTGGAAAGAAATAAAAGAAAAGCAACACACACAACCACAACCACTCCTTACCTGAGAATAACCAAAATAAACGTGGCACTAAGAAAAACAAAATCCTCTCAAGTACATAAGTGATGTGCAGCTCTCCTAAGAATCCCGTCATCACAATAAATGCTCTAAGAAATAAATGCTCATCATCATATTTCAGCAAAACACGAACTTCTAAGATACATTAAAATGATGTCACACACTGGGTCCCTAAGTACAGTTTCAAAAGAACTTCGACCTGCTCATGCACATATGCTGTCGGGGACACACCTGACACTCCAAAATTTCTAAATTCCACTTCCATATTATGCAACACATCCATTGAGAATAGATAATATTCAAAGCAATTCAACTTCTCAGGGGAAAAGAAAGACAAAAAAAGAGAGAAACGAAATGTGACTTCTTAAAAATAGAAGAAAAAATCACCAGCCAAGAGCAACGCCCCTTCTGCTACCGCGCCCAACAATTTTGAGTGCAGACACCATGTCCACCATCCCCGAGAAAAAAGCGCCACACCCAAGAGTGCTGATGAACGGCACATTGCCTTCCTTCTCTGCCAATCTTCCCAACGCAAGACACAGAAGAGGGAAAGAAGAAAAAGAGGGGACAGCAGAAGGAAGCGTCGCACACAGAAATTGGGCCCGAGAAACTCACCGAGGGAGCGGCGGGATCCGTGGGTGGAGCGCCGGCAGAGCCCTCGTCCCCGAGCAGCGGCGCGGGCTCGTCGGGAAGCGGCCGCGCCGGGAGCGTGTCGCAGAAGCTGGCGCCCGAGAAGCGCAGCTGGCTCTTCTTGCTCGCAGATCGGCCGTGAAAGACACTCGTGAGAGTAGGATGACAGGTAAGGCTCGCGCACGCCGTTCGAATGCCTCACGAAAAGTGCGAGACCGGCACGCCGCGCAAGGCCCGCTGCCCCGCCAGCAGCTGCTCGCGCCGCCAGCGCCGAGGCGCAGCGCCAGCACAGCAGCAGGAAGGCGGGAAGGGCACGACACGGCGGCCACGGCCAGCACGAGCCAGCCGTCAGGCTGCCGGCCGGCTCGCCCGCGCGCCGCGTCGGCCGCGCTGCCCGCTCGGCCAGCAGCTCGCCACGCTCTCGGGCCGCACACCACGCTACCAGCCGGTGGCCGTTGGCCGACCGCGCCGGCCGCCCGTGGTCCTTGACCAGCACCACCAGGCTGTGCGCGCGCCGCGTCGCGGGCCGGGAAGCGCGCCGTGCGCACCTCGCCGCTGTGCAGCCCCACGCGGAACAGCCCCGGCTCCTGGCCTTGGCCAGCTCGTACGACAACCACGCGTTCTGGCCCCGTCCGCGTCCACCGCCACCCTTGGCCACCAGCGCGCCGGGCTCCACGAGCCGCGGAGCTCCACGCCCGACCAGCCCGCGCCCGACGACAACGACGCCGCCGAGCCGCCGGCGGGTACAGCACTGCGGCGCGTTGTCGTTCTCGTCCACGATCAGCAGCCGCACCGACACGTGCTGCTCAGCGCCGGCCGCCGCCCGTCCTCCGCACCAGCCCCACACTCCAGCTCCCGCACCTGCTCGTAGTCGACGACGGCGCAGCGCTTAAGCGCGCCCGTCTCCGCCTCACCGACACGTACGACGACACGCGCGCGCCGCGACCCGCCCCCTCCCCGACAGCCGTAGCGCACGCGCGCGTTCTGCCCCCAGTCCGCGTCCGACGCGCGCCCGTCAGCACCAGCCGCGCCCGCCGCGTTGTTCTCCGCCAGCCCGCGCGCTGTAGCGCTCCTGCCGACACCGGCGCGTTGTCGTTCACGTCCAGCACCCGCAGCGCCAGCACCGCGCTGCTCTGCAGCGGCGGCGACCCGCCATCGGCCGCCCGCACCGTCACGTTGTACTCGGACACCTGCTCACGGTCCAGCTCTCTCGCTGTCACCACACGGTAGTAATCCTCAAAGGACTTCTCCAGTCGGAAAGGGACGCCCGCATCAAGCGAGCACCGCACCTCTCCGTTAGCTCCCGAGTCCCGATCCTGCACGTGCAGCAGGGCTACCACCGTCCCCGACAGAGCGTCCTCAGAAATCTCACTTAGCGCTGATCGTACCGAAATCTCGGGTGCATTATCATTTATGTCTGTGACAGTGATTAGGACTTTGGCAGTGTCGAAAAGGCTGCCACCATCCCGTGCCTGCACCTCCAGTTCGTAGTAGTCGCCTTCTTCGAAGTTCAGGCTTCTCAGTAGCGTGATCTGTCCAGTCTCAGAATCCAAACGGAAGATATCCGATGCCATGTCCGACACTTTTTTTAAGGAGTATTTCACCTGCCCGTCACCCTCGTCGGCGTCCGCCGTGACCGTGAGAGACAGGAGCCCACGGGCAGTCCTCGGGCACACGCACCGTGTACTCCGCCTGGCTGAACACGGAGCGTTGTCGTTCGCATCCACCACAGTCACATGGATCCGCGCCGTGCCCGTCCGTGCCGGATCGCCGCCGTCGCTCGCCCTCAGCACCAGCTCGTGAAACGCCGCCTCCTCCCGGTCCAGCGCCTTCGCCAGCACCAGCTCGGGACGCTGATCCCGCCGGGGCCCGCCTGCACGGCCAGCGAGAAGTGCTCGTCGCCGCTCAGCTCGTAGCTCTGCAGAGAATTCCGGCCTGAGTCCGGATCTTGAGCCTCGGCCAAGGGAAACCTCGTCCCCGGGGCAGTCATTTCGCTTATTCTCTCTTCCAGCTCAATTTCCTTGAAGCTCGGCGCGTTGTCGTTAATGTCCGTGATTTCCACTTCTATTCTGTAAACCTGCATCAGTCCCTCCACTATCAGCTCACAGCGCAGGACGCATTTCTCCACCAGCCGGCACAGCTGCTCTCTGTCGATCCTCTCTGCCGTCACTAAATGTCCCGTCTTCCCGTGCAGAGGAAATATGCGTCCTACCTTCAGAGACAATGCGGACGCCGAGGTCTCGGAGCTCCAGCAGCTGCAGCCCCAGGTCCTTGGCCACGTCACCCACGAACGAGCCCTTGGGCATCTCCTCGGGACCGAGTAGCGCAGCTGCCCCCCGCCGCCTCCAACGCGCCAGCAGAACACCCAGAGCAGAGCTCGCTGCCGCCGGCCCCAGCGCTCCCCGCCGCGCTCATCTCCGCTGCGGAACCGATCCACCGCCTGCAGTTCCTCTCCGCCAGTCCAGACCGCTCTGGCTCCGGCTCTTCCCCCACCTTTTGCACAGATTCTCAGCTGCCGGCCCCTCCGTCTTTCTAAAGAACGGTTCTGCACCGCGGACACGCTCGCAGACGGCCCAGCCGCCGTGCCAGTCACCAAGCGGGCTAATAATGATCAAGTCTGTCCGCACGGGCGGGGCTGCAGCTCTCCTGATCTTCCCTCTCTCTCCTCTCGGTCAACAGCGGCGCCCGCAGCCTCCTCCCGGCACTGCAGGCACCGAGCGCTGCCGAGCGCAGTCTCGCTTCGCCTTCCCCATGGGCAGCTCACGGACAGGGCATGTTTATGCCGCAGAGACATTGCTTCTCGTCTAGCGGAGACGTTCTGACTCGGCTTTTGTGCAACTTATCTGTGGTTTCATCCTCCTGCAGATGACGATCAAGAAGTAACACGCATGCTGTGATTATATTTTTTCTACCGCACGGGTAATTGTTTTTTATCATGATCACATCACGTGGATGTAATCCTCTCTTAATAAGATCTCTAAGGCATCACGGTTTTCACTGCATACGTCCCAAAGCACAAACTCCTCCACCAATTCCAGTTTTTGTACGAGTCATGCCTCAAGAACAGCTTATCAGAGAATCAAAACAGTGTTGAGGAATAGGGAAAATACTAATAAACAGTCATAATAGTCAACGAAACCAGCATTACAGGTGGTCCTTGTTATTTTGCAGCTGCACATCGGAAATAGCTCTGAATAAGTTTCCATTACTCCCTGTTCTCCAACCACGACTTCGGAATTTTTCATCACAACCCTACGTAGTACAGGCATGACAGTGCTTACTCGGATAACTTAGTACTCCCACACAAAGTTTTTTTAAATACTAAATTAACCAGACAGAGTAGTGTCAGCATTTCTGCAGCAGCCTTCCCCCAAAGAAAGAGGTTTTTCCACCTATCAACAAGGTCCAAACACATCGTTTTCAGAAAACAACAATCGGGAAAAAACTTACGTCTCCACATCACGCCTCACATGTAAATCTCATTCTAAATAATCAAGATCCGCCTTCTTCACGAAACAAACCATTTCAGAAAACTAATTTTTCTTAGAAAAAATCTTTCAGCTAAACTAGAATGTGAGAGGAATCAAATATATTCCAAAACGCTTGAACGGCAAAAACCTCCCACTGAGCCTAAAAGCCTTACAGCTGAAGAGGCAGCAATTGTCCGTTCCTAATGGCGGATGCAATAAAAAGACAGAGGAAGTGATTATTTCACGCCGTCATGGAAAACAGAGATAAGCACTAAAAGACATAGGGAAGGAAAAAAGCCCAAGAGCTCGCTGCAACCAACACACCGCTATTAAAAGGTGCAGAAGGAAGGAATTCGCTTTACAGACCTGAACTCCGTCCGGAACGGCGGGCGGCTCACCCACAACAACGCCACTACTGGGGCTCGGCTTCTCGCAGCAATCCCCGCCCAGAAGCTCCTCCGCCGACAGGATGGGCACCGGCGGCGGCGGCCAAGCGGCCTCGGGCACGGCGCGGGCCGGCGCCGCCACGCACAGGTTGTAGGAGTAGGGCAAGGTGCCCTCGCAGAAGTCGGCCGGGAAGGCGGCGCCGGCCACCGAGAAGCGCTGCGCGCCCAGGCAGCGCAGCACGGCGGGCGGCCCGGCCCGGCGCAGCCGCGCCAGCACGGCCAGCGCCACGCTGAGCAGGAAGAGCGCCGACAGCAGCGCCAGCGCCAGCACCAGGTAGAACTGCAGCTCGGCCGCCGGCGCGTCGGCGCCCGCCGCACGCTCGCTCAGCTCCGGCAGCGCCTCCTGCAAGCTCTCGGCCAGCACCACGTGCAGCGTGGCCGTGGCCGACAGCGCCGGCTGCCCGTGGTCCTTGACCACGGCCACCAGGCGCTGCTTGGCCGCGTCCCTCTCGGACACGGCGCGCGCCGTGCGCACCTCGCCGCTGTGCAGCCCCACGCGGAACAGCGCCGGCTCCGTCGCCTGCACCAGCTCGTACGACAGCCACGCGTTGCGCCCCGCGTCCGCGTCCACCGCCACCACCTTGGCCACCAGGTAGCCGGCCTCGGCAGAACGCGGAACCACCTCGAACGGCGCCGGAGCGGAGGCCGCTCCCGGAGCCTCTCCGGGGCCCGCCGCCGGCCACAGCACCCGCGGCGCGTTGTCGTTGCGGTCCAGCACGAACACGCGCACCGTGGCCGTGGAGCTGCGCGCCGGCGAGCCGCCGTCCTGCGCCCGCACCTCCACCGCGAACTCGCGGCACTGCTCGTAGTCCAACGAGCGCTGCGCGTACAGCGCGCCGCTCCGCGCCTCCACCGACACGAGCGGCGCCGCGCCCGCCGCGCCCGCGCTGCCGCCCGCCAGCCAGTAGCTCACGCGCCCGTTGGCGCCCGCGTCCGCGTCCCGCGCCTGCACGCGCAGCACCAGCGCGCCCGCCGCGTTGTTCTCCGCCACGTAGGCGCTGTACGCCGCCTCCTCGAACACCGGCGCGTTGTCGTTCACGTCCGACACCTCCAGCACCAGCTCCGTGCTGCTCCACAGCGCCGGCCGCCCACGGTCCCGGGCCACCACCGTCACGCGGTGCTCGGACGCCTGCTCGCGGTCCAGCGCGCTCGCCGTCACCACCTTGTACGAGCCGCCCGACGACGCCACGATCGACAGCGGCGCCTCTCCCGACAGTTCGCACGACACCTGACCGTTCTCTCCAGAGTCTCTGTCGCGCACTTTCAGCACGGCTACCACGGTGCCGGTCGGCGCGTCCTCGGGCACCGGACTCGAGAGGGACAGAATCGTGATCTCGGGGGCGTTGTCATTTTCGTCCGTGATGTCTATCTCCACTTCGCAGTGATCTGTGAGACCGCCGCCGTCCCTCGCTTCCAACCCGAAGATGTATTTATGTTTTTCCTCGAAATTGAGGGGACTCGCTGTCCTGAGCTCGCCACTCTCGCTGTCGACTGCAAACAGCACTCGGAAGTCTTCTGGGATGTTGCCGAAGGAGTAGGAGACCTTCCCGTTGGAACCCGCATCCGCATCTGTGGCCAGCACCTGCAGCACCAGTGACCCCACCGGTAAATTCTCTGCCACTCGCGCCTCATAGATTCTTTTGCTGAACACGGGTGAGTTGTCGTTGGCGTCCGTCACGTTAATGCGAACCTGAACAGTGCCGGACCTCGCGGGGTCTCCTCCATCCACCGCCATCAGCACCAGCTCAAAGGAGCTCTGCTTCTCCCGGTCCAACGCTTTCTCCAGCACTAATTCTGGCTGCTTCTTTCCACCCGGGTTCTCCTTCATGGCCAAAGTGAACGACGGGTTGCTGGTGAGCTGGTAAGTCAGCAGCGAATTGCTGCCCACGTCAGCATCTCGAGCCATCTCCAGGGGAAAACGAGCACCGGGAGGAATTAATTCACCTATCTCGAGGTCCAGAGCAGCTTTGCTGAAGGTCGGGGAGTTGTCGTTCACGTCTACAATGGCCACCTCGACGTGGAAAACGTTCAGAGGACTGTGAACCAGCACCTCGAAGCTGATGGAGCAGGATGCCGACTCGCCGCACATCTCCTCCCGGTCCAGCCTCTCATTCACGTACAAGTTCCCGTTTTCCTCGTTCACCGTGAAGTATTGCTTCTCCTCGCTCAGCCGCAGCTTGCGCGCCGGCAGCTCGTCCGCGCTGAGCCCCAGATCCCGCGCCAGCGGCCCCACGAGCGAGCCTCTGCCCAGCTCCTCGGGGATGGAGTAGCGGACCCGCTCCGCCGCCGCCCGGCAGCACAGGCACAGCAGCACCGCGGCCAGCAGCGCTCGCCCGCCGCCCGGCCCGAGCCTCTGCCGCCGCCTCACCGCCATTGTCTTCTGCCAGCGCTCGCCGCGCTCCTGCCTCCTGCCGCTGCCCCGCCTCCCTTCCAGCCGCTCTCGCCGGACAGCGCAGGGGCCGCCGCAGCACAGCGAGGCCGCTCCGGCCGCCCCGGACGCCGCTGCTGCCCGCCAAGCGCCGCCTCTCGCCGCTGCTGCTGCCCGTGCCGCTGCCGCTCTGGCCGGCGCCGGGCGAGCGCAGCCTGCGGGGACAGGACGCTGCGGCGGCGGCGGCTCCAGCGCCGCTCCTTGGCGGCCAACAGCGACACCCGGAGGCGCCGCGACGCCACTGCAGCCGCCGGATGCCCGCGCTCAAGGGGGCCCGGCTTTGGGAGGGGCTCGGGGGCTGCACCGGCTCTGGGGTCTTTTTTAGATCTGAAACAGCAAGTCCAGAAATACTTGTTTTATAGAGGTCTGAAGGCTTTTCTATCTCACATGCGTTCCCAGGAGCTCTTTGTGCATAATTTTGAGTCACATTTAATAGTCAGAAGCAAACACAATTGGCAGGGAAGTAAAGAATGGAATTCAGCTGGTCTTAATAAAATCACAACCCATCTATAGGAGCAATAAATAATATTATAGGAATGACTTCACGGGCTTTTTAGCAATATGTATCTTGAATTCTCCTTTGATTACTTGGGATGAATTAACCTGAGAGATAGATCAGCGTAAAGTAAAGTGCACTAAAACAGCAGGTTAACATTTACTCTTTTGTTTCTAATTCACATTCCTTAACATATTCCAGGGCCTAACAATGGGAAGCTGCAAAGCAACGTTGAGTTCTTTATAACACCAAACAATATTTTCAGCTGGAATGTTTCTCTACAGGCCATTGAATTCACATCACTGCCATGAGAAAGAACACTTCTTTCTAGACTTGAATGTTGCACGCATACTGATTACTTTTTTGGGCAATATGTTCCACTTTCTCAGCTTCCACTCTAAACATTTCTCCTAATCCAAAACTCTCTTCAGATAAAACCTTTGTCAGCTGTCCTGTGAACAAAGGCCCTGGGAAAAAAGAGCTCTCTCCATCTTTCTTAATGTCCAAATTGAAGCGGCAAAAATATTTTGAAAAGTCTGCACAGAGGTATCTTTTCTCCATGCCTGGAGATTGAAACTCCTTCAGTTCCTCTGCATAGCAGAGATGTTTCAACTCTCAGATCACATTCATGATCCTTTTGGGGATGCTAAGATGCCCATTTGGAATCTTGGCCCAAGATCTGCATACAGGCTACGTCTCACAAAAAAGTTTAGATGGGGGGAAGAGTATTATTTATTTAGTGCAGGATACAGTTTGAGTAGAAGACGTACCTTGCCAAATCATGTCCCATCTTATCACCCACCATTAACCCAAAGTACTTCACTGCAAAGCTGTTCCCTATCCCCACTCTCACCTGTAACTGGGAACGGCCCCAAACCAGGTGCAGGACCTTGTTCAACTTCATGATGTTTGCATGGAGCCATTCCCCAGCCTGACCCTCACTGACATCTCTGCCCTCTCGTGAATCAACTCAGCTTGGTGTCAACTGCACATTTCCATAAGGTGTGTTCGATTCCATTGTCTGTGAGGACACTAAACAGTACTGGTTCCAGTAATGACTCCTGAGGGACAACACAAGTTACTGCTTTCCACCTGGACATTGAGCCACTCTCTATAACTCTTTGGGGTGAATATCCAACCTGTTCCTCATCCATTTAAAGCCTCCAGATGACTGCCCAGCATGTTCCTCTGGGTGATGATGTGGGGGACACTGCACACATTCTCCCCCTGGTCCCTGATCTGTTGATGGTTGATCATCTGTTGATGATCTCTGGCAGGGCTGGTGCCCACTCTGCACCTTGAGGGCTGCAGTAGAGATATTTCTCAATTGTTACACTACAAAGTGCTCCTGGATTAGCACAAATGTGCTTATGAAACCCTTCCTCTCTACAGGTGTAAACATCACAGGCATGTATGGGAACTTCACCTGTGCTCTGACAATTGGGACAGATGTGACCTCCCACACAGGATCAGACACTCGAGTTGAGTTCATGACAACAACCAATGCAATAGTTAGAAAGACATAGAAATAAACAGATGACATGTGATAATATTTTGTAGGTCTCACATGCTCTACAGAAGCAACTCAAATCACACTGTACTCCATCAGGAACAAGCTTGTGTTATCCATGACAGATGACAAGCAAGGGAATGACCAAGTTCTTCTATAGCCTCACACACAGAGCTCCCCTGTCCTCTCCTCCTTCTGCCCCATGCAACTGCCAGGTTTGCTTGTGGCCATCTCCTCACTGGTCAAACTTATCATGAGATGACACTGCACTACAATCCCACCCAGAAGGGAAGTGCCGTGCTCACCACCATTCTGAGAAGGAACTGGAGGATTCTAAAGTGCTTGAATGATAAAAACTCAAAATAAAGGATTAGCAATCATCCAACAATGGCTCATCAAACCAATGACTGAGAGGGAATCTCCTCCCCTTCTTTATCCACTGCTCTTTTCCAATGAAATGCAACTTCTACTAAGGTGGTATTCACCTCTGTTTCTCACAACAATAACAGAACACAAAGTTACTCTCTTATTTCCTGACTTTCACTCCCACTTGAGCAAGAGCAAGAGACACTAACACATGATACATTGCTAAAATATATGTTGTTGGTAATTGTAGGTACACCCGCATACAAAGTAAATCAGGGAAAAACAAATCAAAACAAAATGACAAAACACAAAACCTTCAAAACAAAAATCAGATAAGGAAAGGAGCCTTAGAAGACAATCAGGAGTCAGAGATGTTCATGGTGAATTTTCTTCTAGGCCTTTATTGAAGGTCTTGAAATTCATCCCTAAGAGCACCTGGAAGTCTCTGAGGTATCAAGCTACAAGTATTACCCTAAAGACTTTTTTGGAGTGGAGGATAAGGGGATTAATTTGAAGAATTAGTCCTGACCTCAGCAAGCTTTTTCTACAATGTAACCTGGTCACTTTGCACAATTATGAAATTATCATGGTAATCAGCTTCTCATCGGCCTCTTTTTCAAGTTAAATCTTCTGAGAAATTACAACAGATTCAAAGGATTGCTTCTGCTTCCTATTCCTCACAGATACAATTCTGTCCAAGGTGGCTGAAGTAAGGATGTGCTGCAAAACAACAGTCATGGTTTCAAATTTCAAAGTATTGACATGAATTTTGAAAATTAACTGCAAACTTCCTGGAAACAAAGACCTGAATGAAAGTGTAATTCCAACTGTGAGGAAACTTTATATCTCAGTGTTACACAGAGAAGGAAATGGATACTGGAGGTTTCACGCAGGATTAATAAGCTGCTTTATCCATAAATCATAGTTCTATGTGAATCATTGGTATGGGAAATTATATTGGAGGATAGTCACTGTCTTTCATGATAGACAAACCAGGACCAGAACAGAATGACACTGGCCTTGGCATCAAGCACAAAATCAAACCATGTCCCAGCCAACCCCACACTGATCCACTGATTTTCTGGGCACAAAAATGAGTTCTCAGTCTCTTCGCTCTGCATTCACAGTCTTTAGTTTCAACATCAACATATACCAATATTTTGTTTGTATGTTGGTCACATAGAAAATAACATCTTGGGGAAACATAAGTCCCAGATGCAGTCATTTCCTTTGAAACTAAGATAAGGAAAAAGCTTGGAAACACAGCTGTGAGCCTCATCTAACTACTAGGAGAAACAGAACTTTACACAATTCACTTATCCATTTCAAAGCATATCACAGGTAGCTCCAGCACTGACCCTGTCTCTGGATAGACAGTCTACTCCTCTCTGTTCAAGCACAACACAACAGGAAAGGAAATTTTGCATAGAGACATCATTAGAAGAAAAGATTCGTGCACAGCTCCGCAGATCCCAAGCATCACAACAAGGACTATTCCATTCCTCCTGGTAATTTGAACAAATGTCAAGTCTTATATTGGCCATAAGTTATTACCAGCTCTGGCAAAGACCCAGACATCAGAAAGACAACATCACCATCCTTCCACACATGGACTCCTCACAAGATGTGTGACTACCACTCTCAATGCAAAAGAATGTGGAACCCTAAGTTAGGCCATGTGAGTCCAAACCATGAAATATTAAACCATAAGACTCCCTGTGACTCACTTTCATAAGGTCAGCAATAACTCGGGACATCAACAAAACACATGCTGTGTCTCCACCAGTATCTCCTCACACACCACACTCCCAACACTCCCTTCAAACCCTTCACAGCTCACAAGGTTATCACACATCTTCAGAATCCAAAGAGACTCCACGAGAAGAAAAGTTGTTCAGACAACATCTCTTGACCATGGATAATATTTGATTTTTCAGCCTGTCCCTGAGACAAGAAAAAGCGTTTATTACAGAGACATTTTAAAGAAACATGTCTATGAATTCTTTTTTTCGGTCTATAAACATGAAAGACCCATCTTCAGATGATGACTAGAGCAAGGCAGGAAGTTAACATCTGCAGAATTGAAGAGATCACACTCTTCTAGATCATATAACTAACAATAGGTAATTATTTCAGTGTTTACTATGCACTGAATACACAGCTTACTCTTCCCAAGATCCCACATGGCTTCTTTAATAAGTATAAAATTAATCTTTCAAGTCACAAGGTTATGATGGCATGCAAATACTGAGTGAGAATCACCCACGGTTCTCCATTCAGCTGGAATATACATCTTCTAGACAATTACTTTGGGAAGGAAAACCTCACATTGCTTGATCCTAGAGATGGAAACTGGACAGGGAATGAAGGAAAACATTCCCTTGAGACTTTCAACAAACCTTGAGGCACAGCTCACAGGACTGAAATCTCCAACCCTTCACATCATCCATGGTGTTCTTTCACCCATATATCCTGATAACACATGACAGTGAAAACCCAGTTCCCTAGATGATTTTCTCTTCAGACCACGGTTTTCACACAGTTATTTTTACATTTCTGTACTATGGAAGATACATTTGTCTGCCCTATGAAGTTCTGTGAAAGAAGTTCATAGATCTAAAAGGAACAGATAGGCAATCCACCAAGAGAGTCAGTGAATACCTGCAAATTTGGAATCATGCCCTCCTTTTATCTTCCTCCGCACCTTGAATCTTTCCCTTCCCACTCAGGCAATTCTCTTGCCACAGTACATATTTCATAACCAAAGCTCATCCAGCTCCATTTGACATAGCTGTCTTAAAAACAAAGAAATCAACAAAACACCTCTGCAATTTCCTCCTGTGTTTCCTCCTCCACATGCAGACATACACAGGCTTTTGAAACGGTCACAACCTTCAAAAGGACCCTTCATCTTCATAACAGGTCGATACACATCATCAAGGGGCAGTAGTCACTTGGCCCAGTCTTCTTCTGGGGACAAAATTCAAAGCATGGATAAACCCAAAGACATTTCCTGCTGACCTCCATTACGTATCATGGAGAACAATAAAAGCTCAGCACAACGCACAGAGAAGTTCCACACGAAGCTATCAACACTTCGTTGAAAACATACTCAACCTATTCAAGTACACGTGTTACTGGGAAACACCTGAGCCTGCGAATAAGGAAAACGTCAACATCTTAATAATACACTGCATCACTCCAGAAGATCTAATACTAACAGAAACACAGATTCTACCCAGCAGAGTTAAGTAGGGGAAAAAGGCCTGGAACCTGATAAACACCCAAATTTCTGATCTAATGAACCACCTGCCAACAGCAGCCTCCCTTCTCCGGCTTCCTCGACCAGCTTGAAGGCTGATCACAGACCACATATTTATCTCCCCGCAGAAAGAAGCACGAGACTTCAGAACGTTGCTGAATGAAGGTGTTGCTTTGTTCTCAGCAAAACCTCCTATGCAAACATTAGAATAGGGCCCGCAAAGGGGAGAACTGGGGAAAAGCGTAGCGAAGAAAACCTGGCTGGAGAAACTCACCGGGAGAGAGGTGGGGTCTGCGGGTGCAGCGCCGGCAGGGTTCTCTTCCCCGAGCAGCGGCGCGGGCTCGTCGGGAAGCGGCCGGGCCGGGAGCGTGTCGCAGCAGCTGGCGCCCGAGAAGCGCAGCTGGCTCTTGCGAGAGTCAGGGGGGCGGGGCCCGTTTGGGAAGGGAAGGAAGGGGGGGGAACACCTTCGTAATGCGAGTAGGACTGCAGGAAGGCGCGCACGCCGTCGATGCACGAAGTGCGAGACCGGCACGCCGCGCAAGGCCGTGCTCGCCGCCAGCAGCTGCTCGCGCCGCAGCGGAAGGCGCAGCGCCAGCCAGCAGCAAGGAAGGCGAGGAAGAGGCACGACACGGCGGCCACGGCCAGCACGAGCCAGCGCGTCAGGCTGCCGGCCGGCTCGCCCGGCGCCGCCGCGTCGGCCGCGCTGCCCAGCTCGGCCAGCAGCTCGGCCACGCTCTCGGCCAGCACCACGCTCAGCGTGGCCGTGGCCGACAGCGCCGGCCGCCCGTGGTCCTTGACCAGCACCACCAGGCTGTGGCGCGCCGCGTCGCGGGCCAGCGGGAAGCGCGCCGTGCGCACCTCGCCGCTGTGCAGCCCCACGCGGAACAGCCCCGGCTCCGTGGCCTTGGCCAGCTCGTACGACAGCCACGCGTTCTGGCCCGCGTCCGCGTCCACCGCCACCACCTTGGCCACCAGCGCGCCGGGCTCCGACGAGCGCGGCGCCAGCTCCACGCCCGACCAGCCCGCGCCCGACGACAACGACGCCGCCGGAGCCGCCGGCGGGTACAGCACCTGCGGCGCGTTGTCGTTCTCGTCCACGATCAGCAGCCGCACCGACACGTTGCTGCTCAGCGCCGGCGCGCCGCCGTCCTCCGCACGCACCCACAGCTCCAGCTCCCGCACCTGCTCGTAGTCGAACGAGGCAGCGCGTACAGCGGCCCCGTCTCCGCTGCACCGACACGTACGACGACAGCGGCCGGCCCCGCACCCGCCCCTCCGACAGCCGGTAGCGCACGCGCGCGTTCTGCCCCCAGTCCGCGTCCGAGCGCGCACCGTCAGCACCAGCGCGCCCGCCGCGTTGTTCTCCGCCAGCCGCGCGCTGTAGCGCTCCTGCGCGAACACCGGCGCGTTGTCATTCACGTCCAGCACCCGCAGCGCCAGCACCGCGCTGCTCTGCAGCGGCGGCGACCCGCCATCGGCCGCCCGCACCGTCACGTTGTACTCAGACACCTGCTCACGGTCCAGCTCTCTCGCCGTCACCACACGGTAGTAATCCTCAAAGGACTTTTCCAGCCGGAACGGGACGTCCCCATAGAGCGAGCAGTGCACCTCGCCGTTAGCCCCCGAGTCCCGGTCGCTCACGTGTAGCAGGGCTACCACCGTCCCGGAAGGGGCGTCTTCCGAGATCTCTTTCAGTGCCGACCGCACGGAGATCTCAGGCACATTATCATTGACGTCTGTCACTGTAATCACGACTTGTGTCGTATCAAACAGGCCTCCCCCATCACTTGCCTGCACCTCCAGGTCGTAAGAGTCGCCATCCTCGAAGTCCAGGCTCCGCAACAGACTGATTGCCCCAGTGTCGCCGTCCAGCAGGAAAGTTTGCAATGCTTTCTCGGTGATTTTATTCAGCGAGTACTTCACTTGTCCGTAGAGCCCGTCGTCGGCGTCCGTGGCCGTGACCGTGATGAGTACGGAGCCCACGGGCACGTCCTCGGGCACACGCACCGTGTACTCCGCCTGGCTGAACACGGAGCGTTGTCGTTCACATCCACCACAGTCACACGGATCCGAGCCGTGCCCGTCCGTGCCGGATCGCCGCTGTCGCTCGCCCTCAGCACCAGCTCGTGAAACGCCGCCTCCTCCCGGTCCAGCGCCTTCGCCAGCACCAGTCGGGACGCTGATCGCCGCCGGGCCCGCCTGCACGGCCAGCGAGAAGTGCTCGTCGCCGCTCAGCTCGTAGCTCTGCAGGGAATTCCGGCCTGAGTCCGGATCGTGAGCATTTGGCAGAGGAAACCGTGAGCCCGGGGCTGTCGTCTCGCTCATTCTAAGTTCAATTTGTGCCTCTCGAAAACTCGGCGTGTTGTCGTTAACTTCCACGATTTCCACTTGGATTCCTTGAACTTTCATTTCCCCCTCCACTATCAGCTCACAGCGCAGCACGCATTGCTGCACGCTCCCGCACAGCTGCTCTCTGTCGATCCTCTCCGCCGTCACTAAATGTCCCGTCTTCCCGTGCAGAACGAAATATTGTGTCCTACCTTCAGAAACAATGCGGACGCCGCCGTCTTGCAGCGCCGGCAGCTGCAGCCCCAGGTCCTTGGCCAAGTCGCCCACGAACGAGCCCTTGGGCATCTCCTCTGGCACCGAGTAGCGCAGCTGCCCCCACGCCGCCTCCCACACCGCCAGCAGAACACCCCAGAGCAGAGCTCGCTGCCGCCGGCCCCATCCCCGCCGCGCTCATCTCCGCCGCGGCACCGCAACACCTGGCAGCTTCCCACAGTCAACCGCCACTCTGGCCTCTCCTGCTCCTCCGACTTCTCGTCACCGCTCGCCGCTCGGTGCCCCTCCGCTTGCTGCAGACGATCGCACCATCGGAACGATCTGAAACAGAACGTTTGCCGAGCCGAGTCGTAGCCAGAGAGCCGGGCCGCAGCGGGCGGGGCTGCAGCGCTCCGATCTTCCTCTCTCTCCTCTCGGTCAACAGCGGCGCCCGCAGCCTCCTCCCGGCACTGCAGGCACCGAGCGCTGCCGAGCGCTGCCCTCCCTGCCTTGTCCGCGGGCGGCTCGTCTCTTTGCAGTATCCTTGGAGACATGAGGTCACTTTCAGTGACCGGTGGAGGCCTCTCTCCTCAGCTTTTCTCCAGTGTATTCCTGTGTTGATCCTCCAAGTGATTGAGACCAGACACAAATAGCAAGCCTCTTCCGGTAAAATTATTTTTACAGCAGGGTAAAAAAAAAGTATATAATTGTCTCTTAATATCACATGCAAGGTATTATGAATCTTATCCCATAGTAGGAAAGCACAATGTTTCCTCTGGACAGGTTTTTGTAGCAGTAGTTTTTGAATGAACTTTTTCTCACTGGGTGTCAGATTTGACTGCCTACAGACACACTGGATTGCCAGAGCCCAAGGATCTGTACATAGCAGCAATGAAATCCCACCTGAAAAGATCTGCCCTGCTTTCTCTGTTTTGTTATTTATCACTTGAACGTCCGAGGCCGCTCTGAATCAGCCTGCAGGGCTCCCCTTGTTCAACTACTACTTCCAGATTTTTCATTGCAGCCTTATGCATTTCTAGAATCTCACATAATTCTAGATCACAGCCATCGCTTAACCCTATCAACCAAGGAAAGCATAGATTTCATGTGAAAAAAGGAGAGGGACGCACGTTAAGAAAAAAACAGACCAAATCAACCAACCAAAAACCCGCGAGCCAAAAAACAAAAGAAAAACCACGCAAATTTCTTTCTTAGTTCTAAATATACGTCTCTGCTGAAAAGCCAGTTGAAAAAGCCTAAACAACCAAGGGACATGAAATGATTTTTAAAAAGAAAACGAAGAAAGAGCACAAAGAAATAAAGCTCTGATAAAATAAGCTGATCTCATTATTAGATGTCATTTCTGAAACCACCCCTAACACCAAAAGACGCGAGACCACAGGGGGAAAGGGTGACAAACTCGTTAGAAAAGAAGTATCTGTAAATTTCCTTTTCATCTAAACACAGATAATTTTTTTTTAAATACTGTTCAGCTGGCACCGAAGACCCAGCACATCGATTTGGTTAGCAAAGATCAAGAAGGAAAAAATCTCGTCTTCCTCAATAACGTATTACCAACTCCGACAGTAGCGTTAGTGAATGTCATCTAAAAGAAAAAATTCGCCTTCACCGTAATTAAAACTTAGTATTTCAGGCAACAGAAACTTCACATACCACACCAAAAGGGAACATGTGATGAAGGGAACAGTGCTGTCAAATGCTGCCTGCTCTGAGAGGAAAATGTAAAAAGCCCAAAACGTAAACCAGATCTTTACCGATGTTCTAATATTTCATGTAGCTGAAGCTGAATGGCGAGAGCCCCCGCAATGAATCTACACGTGTGATGGATAGGTAATGAGGTGGGACGTGCCGCATAACAGGGCCAGATGCCAAAACAGACGCGACACTGCACTATCGAATTCACTGGCAGAAATAGCCTGTACTGGACAGTACTAGCTGTCCCAGTAGAAAAAAGAAAACCATCAGCCCACTGACAGCACCACGACGTTAGGAAAGCATCACAGACAAAGATTATGAGCAGCTTACAGACCTGCGGTACCTCAGGCTCGGCGGACGGCTCATCTGCGACGGCGCTGCTGCTCGCGGTCGGCTTCTCGCAGCAATCCCCGCCCAGAAGCTCCTCTGCCGACAGGATGGGCACCGGCGGCGGCGGCCAAGCGGCCTCGGGCACGGCGCGGGCCGGCGCCGCCACGCACAGGTTGTAGGAGTAGGGCAAGGTGCCCTCGCAGAAGTCGGCCGGGAAGGCGGCGCCGGCCACCGAGAAGCGCTGCGCGCCCAGGCAGCGCCAGCCAGGCGAGGCGGCCCGGCCGGCGCAGCCGCGCCAGCACGGCCAGCGCCACGCTGAGCAGGAAGAGCGCCGACAGCAGCGCCAGCGCCAGCACCAGGTAGAACTGCAGCTGGCCGCCGGCGCGTCGGCGCCCGCCGCACGCTCGCTCAGCTCCGGCAGCGCCTCTGCAAGCTCTCGGCCAGCACCACGTGCAGCGTGGCCGTGGCCGACAGCGCGGCTGCCCGTGGTCCTTACCACGGCCACCAGGCGCTGCTTGGCCGCGTCCCTCTCGGACACGGGCGCGCCGTGCGCACCTCGCCGCTGTGCAGCCCCACGCGGAACAGCGCCGGCTCCGTCGCCTGCACCAGCTCGTACGACAGCCACGCGTTGCGCCCCGCGTCCGCGTCCACCGCCACCACCTTGGCCACCAGGTAGCCGGCCTCGGCAGAACGCGGAACCACCTCGAACGGCGCCGGAGCGGAGGCCGCTCCCGGAGGCCTCTCCGGGGCCCGCCGCCGGCCACAGCACCCGCGGCGCGTTGTCGTTGCGGCGGTCCAGCACGAACACGCGCACCGTGGCCGTGGAGCTGCGCGCCGGCGAGCCGCCGTCCTGCGCCCGCACCTCCACCGCGAACTCCGGCACTGCTCGTAGTCCAACGAGCGCTGCGCGTACAGCGCGCCGCTCCGCGCCTCCACCGACACGAGCGGCGCCGCGCCCGCCGCGCCCGCGCTGCGCCCGCCAGCCAGTAGCTCACGCGCCCGTTGGCGCCCGCGTCCGCGTCCCGCGCCTGCACGCGCAGCACCAGCGCGCCCGCCCGCGTTGTTCTCCGCCACGTAGGCGCTGTACGCCGCCTCCTCGAACACCGGCGCGTTGTCGTTCACGTCCGACACCTCCAGCACCAGCTCCGTGCTGCTCCACAGCGCCGGCCGCCCACGGTCCCGGGCCACCACCGTCACGCGTGCTCGGACGCCTGCTCGCGTCCAGCGCGCTCGCCGTCACCACCTTGTACGAGCCGCCCGAGACGCCACGATCGACAGGGGCCTCTCCGAAGTTCGCAGGACACCTGACCGTTCTCGCCGGAGTCTCTGTCACGCACTTTAAGCAAGGCCACCACGGTGCCGGTCGGTGCGTCCTCGGGCACAGGGCTCGAGAGGGACAAAATCGTGATTTCGGGGGCGTTGTCATTTTCGTCCGTGATGTCTATCTGCACCTCACAGTGATCAGTGAGCCCGCCGCCGTCCGTCGCCTCGAGGCCGAAAATGTATTTACTGTTCTCTTCGAAATCGAGGGAACCCACTGTCCTGAGCTCACCGCTCTCGCTGTCGACAGCAAACAGAGCCCTGACGGCCTCTGGGATGCTGCCGAAGGAGTAGGAAATCAGCCGGTTGGTGGCCGTGTCTGCATCTGTGGCCCGCACTCGAAGCACCAGCGACCCCACAGGAAGATTCTCCGACACTCGCGCCTCGTAGATGCTTTTGCTGAATACCGGTGGGTTGTCGTTGGCGTCCGTCACGTTAATGCGAACTTGGACAGTCCCGGACCTCACGGGTTCCCCACCATCCACGGCCATCAGCACCAACTCAAAGGAGCTCTGCTTCTCCCGGTCCAACGCTTTCTCCAGCACTAATTCTAGCTGCTTCTTTCCACCCGGCTTTTCCTTCAGGGACAGAGAGAAGGACGGATTGCTGCTGAGTTGGTAAGTCAGCAGTGAGTTGCTTCCTTCATCGGCGTCTTGTGCCATCTCCAATGGAAAACGAGCACCGGGAGGAATTAATTCACCTATCTCAAGGTCCAGAGAAGCCTTGCTGAATGCTGGTGAATTGTCATTCACATCTTCGATGGACACCTCGACGTGGAAAACGTTCAGCGGATTTTGCACCAGCGCCTCGAAGATGACGGAACAGATCGGCGATGCGCCACACATCTCCTCCCGATCCAGCCTCTCATTCACGCACAGGTTCCCGTTTTCCTCATTCACCGTGAAGTATTGCTACTCCTCGCTCAGCCGCAGCTTGCGCGCCGGCAGCTCGTCCGCGCTGAGCCCCAGATCCCGCGCCAGCGGCCCCACGAGCGAGCCTCTGCCCAGCTCCTCGGGGATGGAGTAGCGGACCCGCTCCGCCGCCGCCCGGCAGCACAGGCACAGCAGCACCGCGGCCAGCAGCGCTCGGCCGCCCGCCCGGCCCGAGCCTCTGCCGCCGCCTCACCGCCATTGTCTTCTGCCAGCGCTCGCCGCGCTCCTGCCTCCTGCCGCTGCCCGCCCCTTCCAGCCGCTCTCGCCGGACAGCGCAGGGGCCGCCGCAGCACAGCGAGGCCGCTCTGGCCGCCCCGGACGCCGCTGCTGCCCGCCAACGCGCGCCCTCTCGCGCTGCTGCTGCCCGTGCCGCTGCCGCTCTGGCCGGCGCCGGGCGAGCGCAGCCTGCGGGGACAGGACGCTGCGGCGGCGGCGGCTCCAGCGCCGCTCCTTGGCGGCCAACAGCGACACCCGGAGGCGCCGCGACGCCACTGCAGCCGCCGGATGGCCGCGCTCAAGGGGGCCCGGGTTAAGGCGCTGCTCAGGGGCTAAACATGATTTCAAAGGCGTTTAAAACAGAGGCTTTTGTTCTTTAACGTTTTTAGGTCAACTTTTTCAGTTACCATGAATATTCTGACGGAAATATTCATGGCAAAATAATCAAGAATGGGATTCAGCTTGTCTTAATATCAAGGCACAACTAAGGGAATGGGAAGCTCTATTACAGCCAGGGAAATCTATAAGTACTCTGTCATCAGTCTTCAATTTTGCTGTCCTGTTCTGGGTCGAAGTAAGCTGAGGTATACTTTGGTGTAAAACAATGTTTTAATCTTTATGCCAATAGTAATATTTCTCTTTTGTTTCTTATTCAGACAATGTCTTTTCCATGTCTTTATTTGAGGGCCTGATGATGGAAGTGTAAAGGCAGTTTGAGTCTTTTGTAGACCCAAAGAATTCTCTAGGTTGAATGGATCCTTTACAATCACTGAATCCACTCATCAGTCAAGGACAGGAACATTCTTCACTAGACCAGCTTATTCAAAGGCCTGCCCAACCTCCCTTGCAACCTTCCAGTGGTGCCACATACATAACATTTCTGGACAACTCATTCCAGTGTCCCACGATATAAAACATTTTGTCTAATAAAAATTTTTGAAGTGTCTTCAATCATTCTTAGAAGCATCTTTTGTAAAATGAAAAGGCATAGTAAAGCTTTCATAGGCTATAGAGTTCGAGTTTTGTCAGAGATTCTTCATGTCAGAGAAGTCCCAGTCCTTTGACAATCTGTGTGGTCAGAGAAGTGTAGAGAGGGAGGATCACCTACCTCTTCCTGATGGTCACACTACTTGTTATTCCACCCGAGACACAATCTAGGCAGCAAGTGGATATTGCCTGTTCATGTCCCATTTGTCATTCAGCAGTAACCCAAAGATCTTCTCTGCAGGGCTGCTCTCAATCTGCCACTCTCCATTGAAACTGGGGGCTGCCCTGACCCATGTGCAGGAGCTTGCACTTGAACCTTCTGGAACTTCATGAAATTTGCACAGATTCACTCCTCCAGCTTATCAATAAAAATCACTCATCAACTCGGCTCGGTGTAAGGTGCACATTTGCTCAGGGTGTGCTTGATCCCATTGTCTATGAAGATACTAAACACTACTGGTTCCAGTACAGACACCACACATTACTGGTTTCCACTTGGACATTGAGACAATGTCTATAAATCTTTTGAAGTGACTATCCAACCAGTTTCCTCAGCCATTTGACAGTCTGCACCTGAGTGTCCAGCATGTGCTGGGCTATGGGATGGGAGACACTCTGTCTCTCCCACTGGCCCCATGTCTCTTCTTGGAAACCTTGGTGCACTGGGTGACCACTCTGCACTTTGAGGACTGCAGTAGAGGTATTTTTGCATCATTACACTACAGACAAAATGTTCCTGGATGAGCACACATGTCATTATGAAACCCTTCCTCTTTACAGCTGTAAACATCATGTGTTTGTGTGGGAACTCCACCTGCACTTGGACAATTGACAGATGTGACCTTCCACATAAGATGGACCTTTGCACATCCTTCCATCGGGAACAAGGATGTGTTATATTATGACATGTAACAAGAAAGGAAATCACCATCTGTTCTTCTACAGCCTCACATACAGAGTTCCCCTGTCTTCTCTCTAGTGCTGCACAGATGTTGGTTTGCTGCTGCCCCTTGACATCATAGCAAAATTTATAATGAGAGAATAATGCACTATGATCACACCAAAAGGGAAGTACATTTGCCTGCTCACCACCATTCTGAGAAGAAACTGAGGCATTCTAAACCACATGAATGATAAACAACCAAATTAAAAGATTAACAATCATCCAGCAGAGAATTGCTCATCAAACCAGTGGCTCAGAGGGAATCTCCTGCCCACTTTTATCACACACACTGTTCCACAGAGATACTACGGAGGTCATGTGTACATTCATTCATGCCAAGAGTAACAGAACTCAAAGATACTCTCACGTCTCCTGCCTTTCACCCCTGCTGAAGCATGAACAAGAGGCACTAACACAGGATGCATTGCTGAATGAAGGAATGCTGATAATAACAAGGAAAACTTCATACAGAGAAAACCAAGAATCAAAAAAAAACAAAACAAAATTTAGACAAGCAAGGCTAGAAAGCATTAGAAGACAAGGGGCAGTTAGGGGAATCTTCTTGGTCTTCACTGTGGGCATTGGAATTCATCTCTGTGAATTAGACTGTAAAGTCACTGAGGCCCCAAGGTGCAAGTGCAGCCCTAAAGTCTTACACTGGACCAAGTAGTAGTGGGAGTTCATTATAAAAAATAGTCATCAGCTCTCAGCAACTGCACTATGAGACCTCCCAAAGAAATGAAACATCTGAGGCCTCTTTCCCAAGCTCACCCTTTTAAGAGATTCTAACAGAATCACTTTTTCCTTTTTCTTCACATTCCTCACACAGAACATTCTCTCCTAGGTGATTGAATTAAATATTTGCTGCCAAACCAAGTCATAGTTTCAAAAGAAGATGCACTGACCACAAACAGGTAAAAAGACCATGGACTTTACAGGGAACAAAGACCTGAAAGTCCAAATCCAACTCTGAAGACACTCTACATCACTATGTTCCTGGGAGTTACAAATGAATAATGACATTTTCATACGGGAACTATAAGCCATTCTACATAAGCATCATGGCTCTACCTGCACATATTTTTAGGAAATACTTTATTACTGGAGGATTGGCATTGCCTTTCAGAACAGGGATACCGAGATAAAAGGAAACATAACACAGACCTTGGCACCAGGCCTGAAATCAAAACATTACCCAGCCAAGCACACATTGATCCACTGATTTTCCTCATTCAAATCCAGCCCTTTTGTCATCCAGCTTTGCATTCGCAGCCTTTTTTTGGAGAGTGGATGATATGCAAATTCTGGCTGAAGAATATCTGTAGCCACAGGGAAAAGAGCATTTCTTTCAGTCCCAGCTCTGGGAAACATAAATTTAGCAAAGTGTTTATCTTAGCAGATGTGCACCTTCAAGGCATGGATCTCCCACTCTGGTAATTATAAGACATTTTCTGATGTTTCACACAGAATCATCAAAGTTGGAAGAGACCTTCAAGGTCATCTAGTCCAGACCAGCACCACTACAATTCCCCTTAAACCATAACTGCCTGTGCCACATCTCGAACATTTCCACAGATGACAACTTCATCACTTCTCAGGCAAGTAATTCCAACGTCCAGCCACTCTTTCAGAGAAAAAACAAAATTTCAAATATATGATCTGAATTTCCCCTAGGGCAACTTAAGGCCATTACATCCTTACTTTTGAGTCATAGCACAAGATACCAAGCCCCACCTCACTACAATCTCCTTTGAAGTAGTTGTAAGACAGCAATGAAGTCCTCCCTGTGGCTTCTCTGGTTTTCCTGTTCCCCTCATAAGCCTCACCAGTTTTTATTTGTTTGCAGGATTCCCAGATACAATGAGGTCCAGCTCTACTCTTACACAAGAAACGAAAAAACAAATAAAACACAAAAAGCCTGAAAAACAGTCAGAAATGCATGAACCATAGATTCACCATGGATTCACATTTTAGATCGTGTCAATTCTAGTAGGTACACAACACAGGAAATTTTTTTGTAAGAAATATGCACCGTAGCTCACACCATAGACCCCAGATACCACCATGTCTTGGACAATGAGAATGAGAAAGCTTGGAACCACAGCTATGGGCCTTACA
The DNA here is from genome assembly GCA_009741485.1 of Malurus cyaneus samueli. Classification (NCBI taxonomy): domain Eukaryota; kingdom Metazoa; phylum Chordata; class Aves; order Passeriformes; family Maluridae; genus Malurus; species Malurus cyaneus. The sequence goes on along the minus strand of VKON01000331.1, from coordinate 100,469 downwards.
CTAGAACACATAGTAGCGTGAGTTCATTATAAAAGATAGGACAAACTGGGACAAATGGAACTTTTACACCATTCTTTTAGGCACTTCACTCTCCTGCACAGGCCCTGACTCTGGACGGATTAAACTCTTTTCCCTCTCCAAACACCCCTTAATAGGAAAGTTACACCTGCAGACAAACTCGGCAGACAAAAAAGCTGCACACACATCTTCTCAGATCTAAGCCTAACAATAAAGATGATTCTGTTCTTTGCAGTTATTTTAATAAATGTAAAATGCATCAGGACTATAAGTTACTACGAACTCTAATAAAAACCCAGTATACAGAGTATCAGCTAAAAGGCAACATCACATATGAGCTCTCTAAATATTGTGTGATCTTATTACTCTTAATGCAAAAGAATGCCGAGCAGAGAAGAGAATGGAGCGCTAGCAGCCCCCCGCCTCCGCTGCGGCCCGACGGCTCCGGTCTCCGGCGGACGGGCCGATCCCCACTAGCGGAACCCAGCGATAAAAACCGACAGCGTCGCCACAAGCGAGGCGGAGAGACTGCCGCCAGCCAGCCCGGGAGAAGCGAGCTCGGCTCATAGCCGTGGGGAGGAGCAGCGAAGCGCTGTTTTCGGAGCCGCGTCGGAGCAGCCGGCAATGATGGGGCAGGGGGGCGCTGGCCCGGCGGCAGCGAGCTCTCTCTGCGTGATCTCGTCTCATGGGCAGGGGAGCAGTCGGTCGCGGCGCGAGACTGCGCTGAACTCGGTGCCCGAGGAGATGCCCAAGGGGTCGTTCGTAATGCGGTGCCAGAGAGGCCAGACCTGGGGCTGCACGGCCACGGCTACAAGCGACCGCGGTGTTCGCATTGTATCGCGAGAGTAGCAGCAGATATCTCTGCTCTGCCGCGGAAGATACGGGACCACTTCAGTTGAAGATCCAAGGAGAGAACGCGAGAGCAGCCCTGCTCCCACGCGCGTGCACCAACTGCGCGCTACACCTGTGAAAACTGATGTCAGCAAGCGACAAACTCCACACCCCCCACCCAACACCAAACCAACCACTACAAAACCAC
>VKON01000331.1:67544-94849 GCA_009741485.1 Malurus cyaneus samueli | reverse complement strand
GTACTTGAAGAACACGTGTGAAGAGACTCCCCTCACTAAAGCCTTATAAAGGTCCTCATCGTCAGTTACCTTGTCTGTGTAGGAGACTTATCGTATATTGAACAGCTGTAACCCAAACCCGACTGTGCAGACTCGAAGCCGACACAATGGCGATCGTGTCGCCACTCTCTTCCCTCAAGCGTGGAAGCCGCCAGGCCTCGACAGCCGAAGGAGCCGTGACTCTTCCCCAGTGCCACACGCCGCAGGCACGTTGCTGCTGCCTTACAGTCCCCCTCAGCACTCCCATTTCAGTCATTAAGAGTTGTGCCTATTAGACGTGATCATGCGCCCCTCCAATTAGAGTTGACTCAATGACCTTATTCGGATACCCTGGGCGCCTCCATACAGGTTTATTTTAAGAGGCGCGCAAGAGATTATAAGAAAAATCTCTCGCAGACCAAGCTCCCCCTGGACAGCTACAACCTCTCCCGCAACCGCAACTCCTCGCAAGAACTAACTAATCCAAACGCATGTTCTCCTGTCCTACTCATGGAACAGATTTGCTCAGCCAATGTTCGTGACACCCAAGCAAAAGAATGTCTGCCTTTCGACCTCACCAACTGTGTACTCTCTACAAGGCTGGACCTTGGTCTAAATCTCCCCTACCTGTGTCAAACCTCAAGCAATGCACTGGAAGCACAACGTAGTTGCTACTGCACTAACGGCACGCCCGCCCCCCGCCCCCGCCCCACACCCCCCCCACGCCGCACCCACCGCCCGCCAACCCGCGCCCCCGCACAATGTCCCATATACTCTTACCTATTCCAGATATTCTGGTCATGAGCGCAAAGAGTGGTTTCTCGATCGTGCTGATCATTTTCAGTGGTAATCGTGAACTCTCCCCCTTGACTATACAACTGAGCTAGAAACATAGACCTTGTGATTTCGTCAACTTCCTACTTTTATCGAAAATTAGTCTTTAATGCAGCAGACGAAGCACTGGGGAACAAGTACTGGCGGGTACCACAATGGTTGTGAAGACCTACATAGAGGACCAACCATATTTCGGCATTGAAACCATCATCTCCTTTTTCAGGAATGAATGTTGCTCTTGAGCGATCTACACTATATCACTTAATTGCCAACACCATACTTACCCCTCTTTAAAAATCATTTCAAGAAAACCATTCAACAGAGCTATTACTAGTCTTTGCGGCTCTTCTCAACGTTTGGGTTGTTTCTCATATTTTATTGAATGAACAGATACAACACAAGAAATAGATCTGTCTTTCCTTACGACGTGTCATCTCTAAAGTAGTCCTGTGAGTCAACATCTAGGAGTTCCTCCAAATGCAAAGGCAAGAGAAGACCACCTAGTTGCTCAGATACGATATTCTCTACAAGGCAAAGTAATAAATGCTGTACAGCGCTGACTATATTAATTGAATACATCGTGGTGTCTTATTACCTCGAGATTCTCTTTCCAAACATATTATACAAACCAGAGATTGCAGCCTTCCATGCACATCACTGTCACCACTCTCGCAGAGGAGCCCGCGACTGCATTAGTTGATTCTGGAACCATTACTTCCCCCACTACGACGACTTTCAACTCAGTCGGTAGAAAACAAATCCACATCCCACCGTCCCACACCCTAGGCGAGCTCGCTAAAGCTCCCCTCTAATCACAACTTCTTACCGACTGTGTGCTGGACAGCTCTTAGTTACTACCGGTCTCTCTGCTGTGCCAGCACTAAGTAGTAATTTCTGATGACTATCCAAGGCGATACACAGCAAGGTTAACCTTACAAGATTAAAGTCCACGACGAAGCACCAGCGCTTGAAGACCGCAACCGTCGGACAAGCAAGAATCTTCTGAAGCCCTTGTTGCCCGAAGAAGCGAACGTTGGCAGGAGGACACTGCAACAACGTGGCAGTGCTGCTGCGCATGCCCAGAGCGTCGAGCCCGAAGGAAAAGCTCTCCCTCCACCATTCCCGTGGCTTTACGCAACTCACTGGCCAGCAGGCAGTTCACGCTCGGCGGTGCCTCCAGCTAGCAGAGGCTAGACGAGAAGACACTGCAGGTTGGGCATAAGGTGCCCCTGTATCCCGCAGAGACGAGCCTGAACGCTGCAATGAAAGCACAGCCTGAGCCGGAGCCCGCAGAAAAAAAGGCTACTTACAGCTCAGGGCAGGAATTTCTACCCCAGAGCTGTCATTAGCGAGACGGAATGGGACCAAGGCTCTGAGCATTTACAAGGAACCCAAAGGACTGAAATTGAGAGGTCTCCTGATCATTATGTCTGTATTATTGCAGAGAGACTGACTGGTTCTTTGAAAGCCGTTGATCAAAGCGACCAACGAGCTTTAACCTCTTGGTAAATCTGTCTCTCATAGCCCGGCCACCTCGGCATGAACAACCAAGGACAGAAGGGAACGATGGCGGACGCTCTCTCCCAGAAAGATTCTGGTAAATAATTGAGAACTTCTGATTTTGGATAATACTTCAGAGCACTTACTAACAATAAGTTCAGAAATTGCAAAACATGAAGATAAAAGACCAGGTTAACTAATACAGCTATTGTGTAAAATTATTTCTTTTGCCTAAGACCCTCATCTAAATTCAGTAATAAATCAAATGTCGTAATTAACTTAGAACACTGATAAACAGCAATTGCCTGTCTCACATGGCACAGGGTAATACACAGACATAACATATGAAATATATTTGCACCAAAGCAGAATGGAACCTCTTTTTGCCATTTAAAAGGTCCATGTGTAATTTGCTCTGTATGACGCAATTTTTCTGCCAGTGGGCCCAGCCTGGTGTGATTCCTCCCTCAATGAAGCCATTCAAGTAGGCTACCTTACTATTGCACCCCACAAAAGGTCACGACCTGCATTCTACGCACATGCTTGAACACCACCTCGGTGAATTCACTTGTCACATGCTCAGCTACACGGTAATCTGCGAGAAAGAGGATTCAGCCTCCACATGCATCACGTATCAGCAAACAGGAAATAAAGTTTTGTTCTCCAGGGCTGCATGCTACAGACTTTTTTCAACTAGTCAAAAACAGGATTTCGTTCATATAGATCTTCTACAGAAGTCAAAAAGCTGCAGTGAAAGGGAGGGAAACTAACTAAAGCCTGTTCACACGAGATTTCAAAATGGAAACTAATGAATATTTACCTTACCAAGTGAGAACTTGAGAGACCTTGTCAAGAATTAAAGTCGCAAATGTCATTTCAACCTCTGAGCCATCACGATTTCCTTCGGATTTCATTTTAGAATGTCACTTTGACATAAACTAATACTTGCTAAGGAGAGGAGAGCACACGCGAGCCGCGAACCAACGACCGAGAGGCACGAGCGAAGAGCGTCCACTGGGAGGACGTCACTGTTCGGACCGGCACAGAATCACGCCAGCCAAAACCGGTCGCAACAAAAAACCCAGAAAACAGCCGCGCCTTCGTGGCAACAGGTAAAACAGAGGGAACTCGGGGTCTGATGGAAAGATGCCACGTGTTCTGTTGATTCTTGGGTTTAAAGCTGGCTTTCTAAAAAAAACTCTGAGGAGATTTCTGCAGCTTTTTTTTTTTTTCCTTTTGTTGGGGGGATGGGTTTGACTTGTGCTTTGACTCAATTGCCTGAAAGTTTTGGCTCCTCTCGGTCAACAGCGGCGCCCGCAGCCTCCTCCCGGCACTGCAGGCACCGAGCGCTGCCGAGCGCTGCCACTCCTGCTTTGCCCACGGAAGACTGGAGATGGTGACACACACTGACTGAGTCTTGAGGTCCAGTGCGGAGATGACCTCTTCGCTTTTCTCCAGTAGATCTCTTCTTTGATCCTTTAGCTGATCGCGGCCAGACATAGATTAGAGAATTCCTGTGATTCTACTATATTTACTGCATCAGAAAATATTTTTTAAATCCTGGCTTACGATAAAGTTATTTTAATATGACTTGAAGAATATTAATACTCATAACTCATTTGTTCACACCCCCAGTTTCTGAAACGAATTGCGTAGCTACTTCACTGTCTTGCATCATTTACGTTTTCTCTGTACTAACCAAAACGATGTCACACTGGAACATCATCCATCATATTCGTGTACCAAACCCCCAAAAATACCAGAATGCAGTGATGACGATCCCCGCTCAGAATGATTATTTCTGAGGGACTGAAATTCCTTACGGTCTTTGTATGTTTTCGCCTGCACATCGTCAGATGCTTTCAATCAACCTGTATTGTTTTGCCTTCTCCAAACACCATTTTCAAAATATTTATTAGAATCAGGAATACTACAGTGCGTGATTACACACATTACACCATTACACAGTGTTTTCTTAGACAGCAGCCGCAACCATGCACAGTAACTCAGTGAGCCATTCCAAAATAAGCCCAAAACTCAGCATAAAACAAACGTCTCTTTGGGACAAGATGCATACAAAGAGAAAACAGGCTCTGAGGCGCAAAACAGAGCTTTTTGCTTTTGGAGATCCCATTCTACGGCTGAGCTGCAGCTAAATAATGACAAAAGAAATCCGTCCCGTAGTGTAATAACCATTTTCTCGCAGCCTCAAAACATAGGAAGGCAAACGGCAGAGGAACAATTTGTAAATTCCTCTTCACGGATCCATCTGCACTTCCTTTGGGAGTCCAGCATCTCAAGAGCATTAACTAATAGGGTTTTTGCCCCACTATAAACCAGGTCCAAGTACATCGCGTCCAGAAAGGCAGATCAGAAAGCCTTTCATTGTATGGAATAAAGCAACTCATAAAAATTCAGACTGCATTCATAGACAGATATTCTCAGCTGAACCCAAATGTGTTATGAACCGAACGACGACCTTCAAAACACTTCTAACTATCTAATCAGCAGAAGAAGAATGGCAACAATCTCCTCACTGAGCCTACACCCGGGAATTTTACTCGATTTTTTTTTTTTTTTCGGTATCTCAATCTGCACCATCACTGCTTCTCTCAATACAAGGAACTCCCACCGAGGATGGAAAACAGAAAAACAACCAACGAATTAAATAAACAGAAAACCAGAAGGAAAAGACCTGCAGAGAGAAACCATGCCTGAAATCCTGGAATAAGTAACCTGTCCCTCTTAGGCTCCCCGTTCTGCAGAAACCTAACTGCAAAACATGATGGACACTCTGTTTCATCATCATGAAGGAACAACCTTTCGTGGTTGAAAACACGAACATTTCAGGCAGAAAAAAATGCACTTCTTCAAACGTCAATTCCTTTAACAGAACGCAGGCATGAAATAGCAGTGTTCTGCAAAGAGAATTGACAAACACCTTTTCCAGAATGAGAAAACAACTTCACAAAGATCAGGAAAAAAAACATGCCTGGATATAATTTATCTGCCCTACTAATGCTACCAAAAAAACGGAAGGACAAACGGCAGAAATTGGGAATATTAAGTAGGGAGGACGAATCTACAGCATTAACTCGTGAAAGAGCAGTGTCAACTGTTTTGCATAAGAGAAGTAATACCTCGAAAATAACAGTCACCCTCAGTAATGCTGCCATTTCTACAGCAGATTACCTGCGAAACATGGGGCAATGGAGAGACGACGCCTAAGAACTGCATGTAGATTCCTGATTCATGGAGTCAAGGAGCTGTTTCTTTGGGAGTTCAATACCGAAATACTATTAACCACCCAGATGAAAAGAAGGTCAGCGACATCAGTTTGGGGAGAAAGGCATCGAAGGAAAAAATCTGCAACACCATTAATTTATCGCGTGCACAGACAGAAACAAAAATGGGAACGGTACTCAAAGTCCCAAAACCAAACCAGAAAGAGCGGGAGATCTCGCAATCCCTAACGACACAACTGAGGCAAACAGAAGGGAAGAAGGACGGAGGTTCAGAAATATTCTATGTGAAGAACGTAAGGTCGAGGTTTACAGACCTGCGGTGCATCGGTGATGGCGGGAACATCTCCCGAGACGCTCAATTTCTGCTGTTCTTCATTTAGTACTCATCGCTTGCCTGTCGCTTGACATGCACAGGCCAACATTGGTACTCGTATATATGCAATTGAAAGTTGTGAATTGAGAACAAAGAAGGTGACGTAGGACTGTTAGTTTGTAGGTATATTCATGCGAGACAAATAGCCTTAGGGAGGGTTTCTTCATGTGTTTGTTTGGATGAGCATGGTTTTATGGGTCTATTGTTCATCTACCATGGTCCGAAGCGTATCTGTTCGCCCATTTCTTTTGTTTCTCTAGGATTCCTGGCTTTTTACTATTTTTGAAAGGCAAGTGTTTGATCCTAGCAATATCATGGCGTATGTAGAGGCTAGAGAATTATGCACTGATCTGCAGGATAGAAATAGATTGTGGATTCTGTAGTGGTTTCTTTTCCAGGCATCTATCTTACAAGACTTGGGAGCGAACGTTGATGAGTCAATGTCACACAGGCTCTTCCCATCACAGTCATAATGTATTTACTTGGCTTTTCAGGTGGCTTTGGCTGTTTTCCTTTGGTTAAGGAATCCGTTTCAGAGTTCATTTTTTCTGGGCTGTCACATCTTCTGGGGGGGGCATTTTGCTTGAAGGGATGGATTAGCTGTTTGTTTTTTGAGAGCAATAAGTTCTCGACGTTTAAGTCCTTACCATGACAATGTTGTGGGATATGAAGGCAGAAAGCTAAAATAAGTGAGATATATCGGGAGTTTACCAGAAGAGATGGGGCCACGTGCATTGAGGTGTTTGAGATTTAAAGCATGTTATAAGGAATGCGTTGGCTAGGGAATGGTAAGATGCGGTATTTTGCCCTGACAGTAAAAAAAACGCGGGGCACATTGAGCACTGAATGATTTGGAGATGTACATATAAAATTGAAAGTTAGGATCTGTGACCAGCAAGTTTTGGTTTTGCTGCGTGCTCCCCTGTAAGGTAACCGTTACTTTGCATGTGTCGGCCTGCGCCCTTTCTTTGGTGTAAGGGCTAGTGGATTCCTCGGCTGGATAGGATCAGAGTTTGGGTGTTTGGTCTTTTGGATGTGAAAGAGAGACGCATCTGTCCTAAATTGATATTGTCCCGAGTCGACCGGTGCAATTAAGCGGTAATTGAGAGTTAGTAAGGGAACATCTCGTAATTCAATGGGCCCGGGCTATTATATATGGGCTGTGATTAGCGGCTGAGTGGTGCGTTTGTTTTTGGGGCTGTTCGCTTTTGGTCAAAGGTGCGGTGCGTTGTTACTTAGAGCGCAGATGTATTGTCAGGCTAATACTTTATCAGTTGATTACGTACAGGGCTAATGTGAGTTGAGCATATCTTGCTAGCCGCGGCAAGGTTTTGCATGTAATAGGTACGGACGTTCGGCGTAGGTGTCTGTATGTTGGAATAGCGGGAGCGGCCAAGTTATCAGTGGTATGGCATTTTAATTGCACGTAGAGGGATGGGGATGTGCGATCCGTGAGTCCTTGCTCACAGGGAAGGGACCGCTCAGGCGTGGCAAGAACTTCGGACAGGAGTGCCGCCCGCTGTGTCTCAGTACAGGGCTGCATTATTGAGCTCCAACAAGGTCAAATGCAGACATCTATGTTTTGGAGCACGTGGACTGGGTGTCAGGGCAATGCCTCCTTGTAAGTACATTGGGGCAAGATGTCGAGAGCTGCTGCTTGGGATGGAGTGGAGGACTTGGGTAACTTGTTTATTGACATGGTGGAGTGCAAAGGGATATGACAGTGTCAGTCGGGCTCTGTTGAGCCAGGGAATGTGCTAGGCAGGGATCAGAGAGCTTTGTTGGGCCTGGTATAGCGAGTAGCGGGGGTGCGGCTGGGCCTAGCAGGAGCAAGTGAGGGGTGGGTTATTCCGCATGGTTTCTCCCCAGGGATGAGAGGCTTGAGATTGGGATGGGCCTGTGTATCGAGTCTGGGATCCAGGATGATGGACGAGCGGGCCGTAATTGGAAATGTTCGACAGATGTGAGAATTAGGAGACATCGTCTCAGCTAGTGTATGGAGGGCAGGTGCTGAGAGAGAGCCTTATGGCAGTCCTTAACGAAGAGTCAAAAGGTAATGTGAGAATAACCCCTGATTGCAATTTAATTACGTTATAAGTAAAAGGGGTAGAGAGTAGAATCCACACGAAAGACTTCTGAATAGACACACACACTTTTCATGTGAGAGAGGCCACTGGTGTGACTTGAAAGCGGAGAAGTACGAGTTAGACTGTTGCATGAGGGAGCAACATGTTTTGTCGAATGAGGGTGATGAGAACATAAGGGAAATCGAGGTGATCCCATGACCCAACTAATGTTGATGTGATGGCTGTTTGAGTGGGTTCGAGAAGGTCGGAATGGAGAGACTTGGAGAAAGATGACTTAGTGACTTGTAACTAGCATGGAACCATTGCACTCAGAACGTCGCGTTGTCCTGTCTAACCAAGTAAGGTCCCTCGTGTTTTTCATTCGTGGACATTTCCTTGACATTAGTCATAGGCGGAGCATCAGTGGGACTGCCCCCTCATAACAAACCACAACAATAAAAAGCGGCGCCAAAAAAACAAAAAACCCAAGAACAAAAAAAACAAACAAAAAAAAAAAAACGAGAAAGAAAATGAAAAAGAGAAAAAGAGGAAGAGCTGTGTGAAATCAGGAGAAAAAGTAGTTAAAATTTAGGTGATCATCATTATGAGAGTAATTATCACTTTCTTGTTCATGGGGGGTTATTGCCAAGAGAAAACAAATAGAGCAAGTGTCAGAAACTTGATGATGTGAAAGAAACATGCAGCAGGGGAATGGGAAAACAAAATGTTCCGGATAGGGCCCAACACTCGGCTAGGGCGTTGGCAATGATCATGTGTTCCTGCATATGTGTTCCTCTTACTTGACTAGTAGGACTAGAACTGGGTCGAGTAGCGTATCAATCTTACTACACATTTCCAGCGACTTCTCATGGAGATATTCCGGGGCCTGGGAGTACAGCTTAAGTATACAGCGATAGGGGTAGAATTGTAAGAATACTATAGTTGAGTGAGGTGGGCTGAGGAGCCTGTGGGTGTACCCATGAATTCTCGGACAGACGTCACGCTGTCAGCTTATGTCGAGTTCTTGGGCGAGAGTGGGCGAGGTCAGCTTTCGAATAAGCTGCAGTCTTCCCATGTGATTTTGAAGAGCATTGCCTTGACTTTGCCTTGAATGCCTGGCCTCTGCCGTATGGACTTTTGTTCTCAGTTGAGCTGGCAAAAAGTGATGGATGCCTGATGAGCTTCGCAGAGCACCGATAGCATAATTTGTCAGTTTCAAAGCCTTGGAATTAGCTGATCCTTACCTAGCAACGTGAAGTATGTCTCGACTTGCTGATTTGCCAGATCTAGATGAAACCGCTCGTTGCTGGGACGAGTCGCGTACGCTCGACCCGAAGCCGCCTCAGGTCCATCGGGGCCGGGCCCAGCGCTTGAGCGCGGTGGACCGGGGCATCCCGTGCGGCGTGCAGTGCGGATCGCGGCCACGTCCTCCGGGAGTGGTCAGTGCTGTTTTCCGGGGCCGCACCAAGGAGGCGGAAGCGCTGGAAACCTGTCCGCCGTTCCGCAGAGCACGTGATCGATGTCCGACGCCTGCCAGGGCCGGCAGGCGCAAGGCCTGCGGGCTTCGTGCCGGCGCCGAGGCCGAAGGGAGCGGCAGGCGCACGGGCAGACCAAGCAGGAGAGGGACGAGACCCGGCCGGCCGCTTGGCGGCAGCAGCGGGGCGCGTCCGGGGGAGACGGGCTCGAAAGGATGCGGGCACTCGCGTGCGTGGCGCGCGGAGGTGGCCCCTTGCGCTGGCTCGCGGCGAGAGCGGGCTGGGAACGCGAGAGGCGAGAGCGAGCGGCAGGAAGGACAGGAGGCGGCGAGCGCGTTGAGGCAGAGGACCAAGATGGCGGTGAGCGGGGCGGGAGCAGAGCTGCGGGGGCCGGGCCGGGCCTGGGGCACGGGCACGAGCGCTGATCGGGACCGCGGTGCTGGCCTGTGCCTGTGCTGCCGTGGCGGCCGGCGGAGAGGTCGCGCGTAACTGCCATCACTGCCCAGCCACGGAGAGGAGCTTGGGGCAGAGGCTCGGCTGCATCTCGTGAGGGACTGATAGTGTTGTGGGCCGCTAGGCGGCGGGATGGGGCATGCAGTCGCGGGACGGGAGCTGCCGTGTCAGCGCAAGCTGCAGTGTGGCGAATCTGCTGGCAATGGAAGCAGGCTGAGAATATTTCACGGGTGAAAGTGAGGAAAGCGGGAATCTGTAACGTAATGAGAAGCTGGGAGCCGGAGGGAGAGTGTGCGGGCAGTCGGCATCTGCTCGTCCATGCGTCTGGAGGCGCTGGTGCAGCAGGAACCCGCTGCGATCGTTTCACACGCCAAGGGTTAACCGACAGTTCGAGCGGGGTAGGATCGTGATGGTGAGCTGTGTTATTTGGAGAGTACGAAGTGAATAGACAATGGGACAGCGCACAGGCGCTTCAGGGTGTCGCGGCGAGATAAATTTTAGGTGGATAAACGGAAGCTCACTTCTGCAGCGGCTGGGTAGTGTTCTTGCCTTGGGGTTCGGGTGCGGGTGACGCTTCTGGGTTGTTGCTGCGTGACCTCTTCACCTTACACGAGTAACCCTGTTTCTCCAGCTCGTAAGCCCTGTAGCGCATTACTCGCCCGCACCGTCCGCTGGTGCATAACAAACATGTCTCTTCGGTGCGGGGAGGGCGTGGTGGGGGGGGTCTTGTCGTGTGAGCTGGGCGCTGTCCCGTCTGACAGAGGGTGGCGCCGGTTCGGTGCCTTGCCGGGCTCCTTGCGCGGCTGCTGGGGTCTCCTCTTGCCTTGCCTGTGCCATTTGCCGTGGGCATGGCTGATGACGCGACGTGGGCAGTAATTCGCTACAGGGCTACAACTGGAGAACAACAGGTACTTCGTGGTAGAAGTGAAGGAGAGTCAGGACGGCAGCAAGTTGGCAGAGTTGGTTCTGCGCCGCGTGCTGGACCGAGAAAGCGAGCACAACCTCCACTGGTGCTGACGGCCCTGGATGGCGGGGACCGCCCCGGAGCGGCACCACCCAGCTCTGGCAAACGTCGACCGACACCCACCCGTGCCAGCAGGATCCACGCTACCGTCGTCAGCCTGCGCGAGGACGCGCCTCCGGGACTGATTGTGCTCAAACGTTTCTGCTCCGATGCTGATGCCGGGCACCAACGCCCGCATTCACTACGGCTTCGGGAAACGCCGGCTGAGCTGCTTCAGAATTCATTGTGGAAGCGGGAGCAGGACGATCACTCTGAAAGAGCCTCTGGATTTCGAGCGACACCACAAAGTTACACGCTGTGGTGGAGGCAAGGGACGGAGGCGGACTGGTGGCGCATTGTAAGGTGGAGGTGGGGTGCAGGATGTGAACGACAACCCGCCTGACATCCACTGCTGTCGGTGTCAAACCAGTGCCCGAGGATCTGCCGGCCGGCACCGTGGTGGCTCTCCTGAACGTGAACGACCCGGACTCCGGCGAGAACGGTCAGGTGTCATGCGAGCTGTCGGCGAATGAGCGTTGCGTGCGCGGGCGGCTCGTACAAGTGGTGACGGCGAGCGCCGCTGGACCGCGAGCAGGCGTCCGAGCACCGCGTGACGGTGGTGGCCCGGCGACCGTGGGCGGCGCCGGTGGCAGCCGGAGCTGGTCTGGAGGTGCGGATGAACGACAACGCCCGCGGTGTTCGAGGGGCGCGTACAGGCCTACGTGGCGGAGAACAACGCGGCGGGCGCGCTGGTGCCTGGCGCGGTGCAGCGCGCGGACGCGGACCGGGGCGCCAACAGGGCGCGAGAGCTACTGGCTGGCGGGCGGCAGCGCGGCGCGCGCGCGCGGCGCGTGCGCCGCTAGTGTCGGTGAGGGCGCGAGCGGCGCGCTGTACGCGCAGCGCTCGTTGGACTACGAGCAGTGCCGCGAGTTCGCGGTGGAGGTGCGGCCGGCAGGACGCGGCTCGCCGGCGCGCGAGCTCCACGGCCACGGTGCGCGTGTTCGTGCTGGACCGCAACGACAACGCGCCGCGGGTGCGTGTGGCCGGCGGCGGGCCCCGGAGAGGCTCCGGGAGCGGCCTCCGCTCCGGCGCCGTCGAGGTGGTTCCGCGTTCTGCCGAGGCCGGCTACCGGTGCGCAAGGTGGGGCGGGAGCGCGGACGCGGGCGCAACGCTGGCTGTCGTACGAGCTGGTGCAGGCGACGGAGCCGGCGCTGTCCGCGTGGGGTCTGCACGAGCGGCGAGGTGCGCACGGGCGCGCGCCGTGTCCGAGAGGGACGCGGCCAAGCAGCGCCTGGTGGCCGTGGTCAAGGACCACGGGCAGCCGGCGCTGTCGGCCACGGCCACGGCTGCACGTGGTGCTGGCCGAGAGCTTGCAGGAGGCGCTGCCGAGGCTGAGCGAGGCGGGCGCGGGCGCCGACGCGCCGGCGGCCGAGCTGCAGTTCTACCTGGTGCTGGCGCTGGCGCTGCTGTCGGCGCTCTTCCTGCTCAGCGTGCGCTGGCCGTGCTGGCGCGGCTGCGCCGGTCGGGCCGCCCGCCGTGCTGCGCTGCCTGGGCGCTGCAGCGCTTCTGCCGGTGGCTCGGCGCCGCCTTCCGGCCGACTTCTGCGAGGGCACTTGCCCTACTCCTACAACCTGTGGCGGGCGGCGCCGGCCCGCGCCGTGCCCGAGCCGCTTGGCCGCCGCCGCCGGTGCCCATCCTGTCGGCAGAGGAGCTTCTGGGCGGGGATTGCTGCGAGAAGCCGACCGCGGAACGAGGCGACCTCGGTTTCACAACCAAGTAAGTCCCTGGTTTTATCTGGACATTTCCCATTGTCATCCCTCATACACAAAACCAAAAAAAAAACAAAAAAAAAAAAACAAAAAAAAACACAAAAACAAACCAAAGAAACACAACAACAAAAAAAAAAACCAAAACAAAAACAAAAAAAAAAGAGAAAGAGGAAGCTTGTGTGAATCAGAGAAAAAGTAGTAAAATTTAGGGTGATCTCATTATGAGGGTAATTGTCACTTCTCCCTTGTTCTGGTTACTAAGAGAAAAAATAGCAAGTGTCAGAAACTTGCATGAGTGAAAGAAACAATTGCAGGGAAGAAAAAAATGTACCGTAGGCCCAACATGGCAGGTTTGCAATGATTTTTCCTGCAATGTGTTTCTTATTACTACTGACTACTTCAACATAACTATTACCTTCATGGAATATTCCCCAGTTAATATAAGAATTAAAAATATAGAGGAGTGCTGAAGAGTTCTTACAATCTCCCATACCTGTACTATCGTTTCTTCTTTTAATAACTGCATCTTCATTTTATTGAAAGCATCTGACTTGCCTTAATTGCTCTGCCATGGATTTTTCTTCGTTGACTGCAAAAAGGGATGACCTAAGAGCACCGATAGCATTTCAGTTTCAAATGCCTTTGGAGTTGCATTAAGCACGTGAAGTATTTCTCAGCTTGCTGATTCCAATCTAAGAGAGGCCCCGGACCCGCTGCAGCCCCCGAGCCCCTCCCAAAGCCGGGCCCCCTTGAGCGCGGCCATCCGGCGGCTGCAGTGGCGTCGCGGCGCCTCCGGGTGTCGCTGTTGGCCGCCAAGAGCGGCGCTGGAGCCGCCGCCGCCGCAGCGTCCTGTCCCCGCAGGCTGCGCTCGCCCGGCGCCGGCCAGAGCGGCAGCGGCACGGGCAGCAGCAGCGGCGAGAGGCGGCGCTTGGCGGGCAGCAGCGGCGTCCGGGGCGGCCGGAGCGGCCTCGCTGTGCTGCGGCGGGCCCCTGCGCTGTCCGGCGAGAGCGGCTGGAAGGGAGGCGGGGCAGCGGCAGGAGGCAGGAGCGCGGCGAGCGCTGCAGAAGACAATGGCGGTGAGGCGGCGGCAGAGCTCGGGCCGGGCGGCGGGCGAGCGCTGCTGGGCGCGGTGCTGCTGTGCCTGTGCTGCCGGGCGGCGGCGGAGCGGGTCCGCTACTCCATCCCCGAGGAGCTGGGCAGAGGCTCGCTCGTGGGGCCGCTGGCGCGGGATCTGGGGCTCAGCGCGGACGAGCTGCCGGCCGCAAGCTGCAGGCTGGCAGAAGGACAAGCAATATTTCACGGTGAAGAGGAAAACGGGAATCTGTACGTAAATGAGAGACTGGACCGGGAGGAGATGTGCGGCAAGTCGGCGTCCTGCTCCGTCAGCTTCGAGGCGCTGGTGCACAACCCGCTGAACGTTTTCCACGTCCAGGTAGACATTCAGGACGTGAATGACAATGCGCCGCGCTTTCGGCGAGATAAATTTTATATGGAGATAAACGAGCTCACTTCTCCCGGTGCCCGATTTGCCGTGGGCATGGCTGATGACGCGGACGTGGGCAGTAATTCGCTACAGGGCTACGAGCTGGAGAACAACAGGTACTTCGTGGTAGAAGTGAAGGAGAGTCAGGACGGCAGCAAGTTTGCAGAGTTGGTTCTGCGCCGCGTGCTGGACCGAGAAAGCGAGCACAACCTCCACCTGGTGCTGACGGCCCTGGATGGCGGGGACCCGCCCCGGAGCGGCACCACCCAGCTCTGGATCAACGTCACCGACGCCAACGACAACCCACCCGTGTTCGCGCAGGATCGGTACCGCGTCAGCCTGCGCGAGGACGCGCCTCCGGGACTGATTGTGCTCAACGTTTCTGCCTCCGATGCTGATGCCGGCACCAACGCCCGCATCACCTACGGCTTCGGGGAAACGCCGGCTGAGCTGCTTCAGAAATTCATTGTGGAAGCGGAGACAGGGACGATCACTCTGAAAGAGCCTCTGGATTTCGAGGACACACAAAGTTACACGCTGTTGGTGGAGGCAAGGGACGGAGGCGGACTGGTGGCGCATTGTAAGGTGGAGGTGGAGGTGCAGGATGTGAACGACAACCCGCCTGACATCACGCTGCTGTCGGTGTCAAACCCAGTGCCCGAGGATTCGCCGGCCGGCACCGTGGTGGCTCTCCTGAACGTGAACGACCCGGACTCCGGCGAGAACGGTCAGGTGTCATGCGAGCTGTCGGGAGAGCGCCGCTGCGCCGTGCGTCGCCTGGGGGGCTCGTACAATAGTTGATAGACAGCTGGCTTGGGGAAGCCGCCGGCTTGGTATCCGTCGTGAAATTGTTTAGCAGGCGTGGATCCACCGAAGCCACCTCGCGTGACAAAGTGTTGGTTTGTGCCCGTGACGTGGAGCGGCCGGCGCTGTGGAGCACTATTCACCGAGAGCTTGTGTGTACTGGAATAAGGAGATGTTTTTTGTTCGTAACGGGTTGAACGAACTAACGCTCAGCTCTGCTTGTGTCGAGGAGAGGCCATGAGTCTTCCGTGCACTCCATTATTTACAGCCCTTTCCCACGATGGCGGAGTGCAACAATCGCGGCGTCCCACGCGCTGTGCCCGGAGTGCTCTGTCTCGTGAGAGGCCAGCGCGGACGCGTAGAGCTCGTGCTGTCCCCCACTTCCCAGCTGTTCGTTGAATGGGCTGGAACTGGCTGCCGCGTCCATGGTCCTTTCCTTGGGTGCAGGCAAGCAGCGGCGCGGGCCGGGCGCCGGCCTGCTCTCCGACTGACCGTTGTCGGCTGCTGGAGCCAGCGGCAGGGAGCGGGATACCTTGTTCGCTAGATAACTGGCGACAAGCGCGTGCTCGGTTGTGACTAACGAAAGCTCTTAGTCTCGCGACACCGATTCGCCAGGTCAGTAGTGAGATCTCGCTTAGGGCGCAGGACGATGCGGCTCGACAACGGCGTCGTCGTCCTGATACCTCCCTCCACTTCAGCGCCACGAGTAGCGGCAAAAAATGTCAGTATTCGTGTGTTCTGGTACGCGACCATGGGACGAAAACGTAACGCGCCGCGGGTACCTAGCATATTGGAGACGCGGACGTACAACAGTAGTGCCCACCTGGAACGAGCTTCCATGTGTGAGGCGGGTCCCCGCTTCGAGCTCTCGTAATATCGAAGCCATGTTTTCCGTGGTTCGTCTGTCTCTGCCATGAAGTGCCCCCGTCAGTGGTTTACCTAGTTGTTGCCACACGTGTCTCTTTCTAGGGAGGGTACCCCTGCAACATCCGAGCGACTTTTATGAGAAGAAGCCGACGGACCCGGGGCGCAACGATGACTTGTTGTGTGTGCTTGTCTTTCTTCTTGAGATGGTGACAGTGCGACAGGGATATAACTGCGCTGCCTTGGTGTGTAAACACAAGCAGCTAAGGGGCTGCACTACTAGACATGAGAGACGGTGAGACTTTCAATGTGCTGCTGACTTGTCTGCGCGCCCGGCGTTTTAGGAAAATATTTTCCGGTAGTAGACGTCGGACTATATGCAGCGCCTGGTGTGTGGCCCCTTGTTTGATCATAAACCCGACCCTACGCGGGCAGTACCTGGCGGCTGATTCAGTCCACTGAACCCCCGCATTGTCTACTGTTAATCTGTTTGTGTGTTACTGGAGTTCGGTAGAGCCCTTTGCCTAGTGACTTTGCGCGCTCCGTGTATATCTTATGAACAAATCTTCCAGTGCTTGCTTCGTGGGAGTGCGACCAGTACAGACGCCGGCGGAAGCGAAGAACTACACTATGTGTTCTACGCTTGGTGGCTGGCGGCTTGGCGCTGCTGTCGGCCCGCTCTTGCGCTGTACTCAGTGATCCGTGGCTGTCTCAGGGCCTCGACTTGGTGTCGTCGGCTGCGGCCGGGCCGTTGAGCACGCACTGCCCACTTGTATATCAGATTTTAGGAAATAATGAAACAGTGCTGCGTCTACCTGGGGAGTGTGACGCAGCGCTCTCAGGTCAGGCGACTGGCACCGTTTCCCTTCCCGGCCGATCTTTGACGTATGGGCACCTTGCCTGTCTACTCCTACAACCCTGCATTTTGCGTTTTGTCCTCCGGCCGTGCCTGGCCTTCGCGCCGTTGACCGAGGCACGCTTGGCACTGTGACCTGCTTCTGACCTAAAGAGATGATACACCACCTATGATCGAGGCAGGAGGAGTCTTCTCTGAGGCCTGTGCTGGATTGACTGACGAAGATTCCGCCTGGTACGCGCGAAAATTACAGCAGACACGACGTCTCGGGTATTTTTCCCGCCAGGTCTATCCGATTGCAACCAGCAGCGTCTATGAGAATAACCACTCTACCTTACGTTACATTGCAAACACTATTTAGAGAGTGAGTGCTTCTACACCATTCAGTCCTTACCTCCCTGTACTGGTTTATATACCTACATTGTGATCTTTAAATGTATTGCGATGAAAATTTTTCCGCGCATGCTTTTCTGTTCTTTGAATTTTGGGAACAAAACTCTTGATCTCGTGTCCCATTTTTGGTTTTCTGTCGTGTGCACGCGTGTATAAATTAATTTTGGTGTCAACTCCAAAAGACTTCAGGCTTTTGAATAAAATTGAAAATTCAAGTTCATGCCCTTGCATATCTTTTTATACCTTCTCGATGCCTTTAGCTCCACCCCAGTATAGTACTGATGTCTTCTTTGATAGCTTCTTTTCATACTGGTGGTGTATTAGAGTGAATATTCTGTATTGAAACCCAAAGAAAACCAGCTCCTCTTGACTCCATGAATCAGAATCTATATGCAGTTCTTAGGGCGTCGTACTCTCCATTGGCCCCCATGACTCCATTCTGCTATAGAGAGTTCAGATCGTGCTGTAGTAAACTAATGGCAGCCACTTATCTTGAGATGCAAGTGCGATGGTACTAGTGCTGTTCTTCGAGCATATACTTACCTCTTTAATAGCCCAAAAGCAAAAGACCAACTAGACTCATATTCACCGAGGGTCTAATGCATGAAATGTATACATTGTAAACGCTCCCTCAGCTGTAATCTCCCTTACCCATATATACGTGCCCGATTTGTCTTTCCTCGTTTTTTGGCTGGCTAGTGACTGATCAGGTTACGGTAGACGTCCATTTCAAAGTTTCTTGTAGGCCATGAATAGAAAGCCTTATGTATTCATAGCATGGTTTTTTCCTTCCTGGATCTGTGTTATTCTAATTTATGTATTTTTCTACAATTACTTGCGGAAAATGGTGTGAGTTTGTCAAATTCTTCTCTTGCAGAAGAGCGGACGTTTAAAGGTCATGTAGTCTACAAGTCACTAAGTCATCTTTCTCCAAGTCCCTTCCATCCAGACCTTGAACCCACTCAAACAGCACACATCAACATTGTCTCTGGGCAACCTCTTCTCATGTCTCATCACCCTCATTGAAAAACATGCCTCCCTTATGAACAGTCTAAACCTACTTTGTTTCAGTTTCACACCAGTGGCCTCTTCACATGAAGATGTGTTCTATCAGAAGTCTTTCTCCGTATTTCTTTTACCCCATTTTGTATAGTAAAAATTGCAATCAGGTATTCTCATTACCTTTTCTTCTTCAGAAGGAAGGGCTTCTCTCAGCGCATCTACATAGCAGAGATGTTCTATCTCTTTGAACATTTTCATTGTTGTTCTCTGGACAGACTCTAACAGGTCTCACAAAAGCACGGTGGAAACAGAAAACCACCTCCCTTGTCCTGCTGGCCACACTACTCGCTATACAGCCCACAGTATGACTGAATTCCTGGCCTTCAAGAGCACACTGCCACTTCATATCCCTTTTGTCATCAACAAGTACCCCAAGTCCTCCTCCACAAGGCAGCTCTCGATCTCCCAAATTTGTATTGAAAGGGGATTGCCCTGACCCAGGTGCATGATGTTGCATTTGACCTTGTTGAGCTTAATGAGACGGACAGGGGGGCACTCCTCCAGAGTGCCACGGTCCCTGTGGATGACATCCCATCCCTCTAGTGAATAAATGCTACCACTTGGCTCGGTGTCATCTGCAAACCTGTAGAAGATATGCTCAATCCAATTAGCTGTGTCACTGATAAAGATACTGAATACATTGGTCCAAGTACAAGCCCTTGAAGGACACCCCACCTCAGCAGCTTCCAGCCGGGCATTGAGAGATTGTCTACAACTCTTCGAATTGCACCCGGACTCGGACAATAGGGACAGATGCGACCTTTCACATAAGACCAAACACCCCGAGGTCATGCTTACAGCAAAAGGCAAGGCAAGAGTTACTTAGGGAGCAGCAGCAAAACAAATTGCATGGTACAGATCTAATTTAATTTTATTAAATCATCATCAGTGCTCATGTGGCGTTTTTTTTCTGCTATTTGGCCTCTTAATCTCCCTACAAATTAAATGCTTTAAATGTAAACACTTTATGATGGGCCTTTTTCTTTTCTATGAGAATACACAATACACTCCTTTTTAGCTTTTGCTTCATATTCTTCACATATAAAATCCTGCTTTAGGTGACTAAAGTGAGAATTTGCTCTAAAACAACACTTACACCTTCTAATGCAAAATGCCTTTTCTCCAGAAATGGGAAAATGAACCACGACCTTCAAGAAAACAGAAGCCTGAAAGCAAGTATAATTATGACTGTGAGGAAACTGTGTATCATAACGTTCCAGGGAGATAGAGGTGGATAAAGAAGGACGCATACAAGAATCACAATCTATTCTACTCAGACATCATTGTTCTAGCTCTAATACATTATTGTCAGATAACTACCTTTTTCTTTCAAAACAGAGAAACCAGGATAACAAAAATGGCAAAGACCTTGGCACATGGCATGAAATCAAACCATTGCTCATCCAAAAACACATTGACCCACCTATGTTCCTGATTCCAAACTAGTCCCTCACCTTCTTTGTTCTCAGTTCACAACTTTTAATTGCAGTATAGGAGTACCCAATGTTTGGCTGCATGTCAGCCACAAGCAAAAAAGCATGTAAATCAGTGACATTCTAGGGAAATAGTGCAGCATATCTCAAAGTGTTTCTGCTGGCAGCTGAACATCTTAAAGGCATGGATGAGAACACCTCCCACAGCCTGATAATTTGAACAGATCTGTACTTTCAAAGACTATCAGCCAAACCAAGGCCTACTTGTAGAACATAAGAAACAAGGAAGGAATAGGAAAGACACAGAATATTTAGAGCACAACATTTCAGACTATGTCAACTGTAGTAGATACACAAGAAGCATTGTCTACTTCACAAGAAGTGCACAGGAGGATCTCATGGAACTTTATACCAAATACCATTTGCACGGTTCTCCAAGTAATTTCTTTGGAAAACAAGAAATGTGCACAGGACCATAACTATGGGACCCATATAAAAAAGGGGAAATTGAATGTTTATACCAACCTTTTAGACAGTTCAAACCACACTACAGCAAACTCTTCTATCTGTCCTGTCTCTGTGCAGACAAAAAGCTTCAGTGTGTTCAAACATCACCCAACACACATCACATTGCAGACAGAAAACCATCAAAAGATGTGTTTCTCACACAACTTCTCCTTATGGAGAGTAAGAATCCATGCATATGAACTTCTCTGCTCATCACACTCATTTCAAGGCAAGTGAAATATTCAAGGCCCCAGTCCAGAATTTCCTAACGAAACTACCATCCCATGCCCTACATTCCCCACAAATACCACTTTTAATACCAACCAAACATCAGCAGCTGTCTCATATGAGCAAGATCCATTAATAGCATCTGAAAGCTGTTCAAGGCTGGGGAAAGCTCAGTACAACAATTTGCATCACAGTCTTACAAGGACATATGGCTGGAAAAGTGACCCTTCTTAGAAGGCATGTTTGCACTTTCATGGTATGTCTGCAGACAAATTAATCTAAGGCTGTCTCTTTTTAGGATAAAGAAGAAGATGGAATTGTCTAAGTCACACTGACCTTGGCACTCGGAATGCTGTGAAAACACACTGAACCAGGTGGAGCATACAATCCCTTCTTTTCCTACTTTGAGGCCAGTCTCTCACTGATCTTGCACTGACTTTTCATCATGAGTATTTAACAAGAAAGAGCATTCTTAGAGTGATATTTTGAGGGAAGACATTTATGCAAGCCTTTTCCTTTAGATCTGAAAATATGAAAGACATGCAGTCAGAAAAATGTAACAGATGTGATCTTCCACACACTCTCAGAGACAAAGGCCCACCTTTGACTCCTCAGATCAAGCAAGACAACAAGTTATCACATGTACAATGGAAGGGATCACAGCCTGCTCTTCTAGATTATGGCACCTAGTCTAGCTAAATAATTCCAGTATTTATTAGGTAGTAAGTGAAGTGTTTGATCTTCCCAAATCTTCCATTATGGTATTTGTTATAAAAGAACTGATAAAAGATACAAACACATAAGAAGAACCTCCCAGACATATCGAATAAGATGTCACCTATCTAAACATTTTGGGGTGATGAAACTCACACTGCATGATACTACAACCGGGCACTGGTCAGGGAAAAGGACAAACCATTTTTCTTGTGTCTTTCAAGAGACCTTCACACACAGTTCCCATGATTCGTATCACCAGACCTTCTGAACTTACATAGTGTTCTCTGAGCCTCATAAGTTGCAAGAACATGCAATAAAACTCCCAGATGCACAGAAAAGAAACCTGATCAGACCATGTACCTTTAGCAGAAAGGGGAGATGACTTCCTCAGCAAGTTTCAACACCTTAGCATTTCAGTAGTAGGCAGATAAGAAGGATATCTAGTCAGTAAAAAGTCAACAAAACATTCATATGGGAGCTCATACCGAAGACTACACGCATGGTTCACCGGTATAATTTTTTCAGACAGTAAAAAAGAGAAAACGCACAAAACCAGTACCATGGGCCTCATATAACAACTACGACAAACTGAATTTCTACATCATCTTTTATATATTTCTAATTATACCAGACTATAATAGTATTAGTATATATATACTAGTATAGTATAAATATATATATATATATATATAATATATTTACCATACTAATAGTACTTGCTAAATTATACCAGAGGAAAGGTTTTCACTTGCTCTATCAACACAAGTCACTGTGAGAGAAAAGTCCAGTACACAGCTTCTCCTTAGTGACAATAAGGACCACAACACGGATGAATGCAAAGAGGTATCTCTGGTAATTATGATACTTCCAAAATTTTAAAAATGTTTTAAATTGATTAAGCAACATGCACATCTGCTAAAACCCCAGTCATCAAAGTAGCTCCTCAAAGACATTATCATCCTACTTCAGCATATTGTGCAACTTGGAAGATACATTACTCTCACACCTTGACATACACTGTAGGTTGATGCTCCATAACTGCTCCATATTCACAGGAAATATCATACTACAAGAAAGCAGACTGATTAATCCACCACTTGACCTGTCAGATTTTGAGCAGTGTGATACCAAAAATAAGATATCTTTAGACTAATTTTACCTTAAACTCATAACAAAGCATCACATGAAGAAAAAAAAAGAGATCAGCAGCAACTTTTCTAGATTATGACTCTTGGAGTAGAAACATGATTTCCTTCAGAAAGGAATGAACACAGAGTTTCCTCTTCCCAAAGCTCACAGTATGGCACTTGCCAAAAATGCACAATTAAGCCATTAGTTAGAAGCAGCACAATAACCTGCAAACACTAAGGAAGAGCCTCCAAGGGCTCCAAATACAGATGGAATTATGTCACCTAGTCAAGCCTCTTTGAGAAGATGGAAGTCACTTTTGTGACCACACCCTTCCATGCACACCACCCTCACACCACGGACTTCACAGAGCTATCTTTACATCTCAGTAAGGAAGGTGGAGGATACGTCTGTTTGATCTTGAGAGAACTGAATAAAACTTCTGAAAGACAAAATGGAGCAGTTCTCTAGGAGAGACTAAGATGGTGAGAATCAGCACAGGGGCAATCTTCCCCTCCTCACTTCGTCACCTCTAACAGGAATCTGTCCCCTTCTCCCCTAGCAGGGGTCTTGCCATAACAGAAATTTACAAGCTAAGGCATATGTAGTTCTTACCAAAAAAAAACTAACTTGAAACACAGAGAATCAGCAAGTCTATTCCCTCCGGTGGCCCGTCATACATAATCACAGACATTTATCCAGAAGGGACACAAGGATCAGAACATGTATGAATACAAAGAGAATTCTTGCTCGTTGGCTTATCATGAAGAAAAGTAAAAGCTTGGAGGTGACAAAAACGATGCCACCATTGCATTCCAGAGGATTCCACCCCACCCAATCACATGTGGACATCTGATTCTAATAACACTAATTTCCCTTACCTACCAACGCAGTACATTAATTGGAAAGAGCTAAGAGTGAGAGAAAAACTATATTATATAGGTAAGGGGACAAAACAAGTAAAGACCTGGCAGCAGATTAAAAAAAATCAAAGAGCCGAATCACACTCCACTCAGGAGTACCCTCACATCCAAGTTATTCGCCAGCTGACCACATGTCCACCGTCTTGAATCAAAAAGAAACAGCACTGCCTAGAAGAAATTGTGCCTTCCTGCGGGAAGAACTCACCGGTGCAATGGCAGAATCCGCGGGTGGAGCACCGGCAGAGCTCTCGCCCCCGAGCAGCGGCGCGGGCTCGTCGGGAAGCGGCCGGGCCGGGAGCGTGTCGCAGCAGCTGGCGCCCGAGAAGCGCAGCTGGCTCTTGCGAGAGAGGATCAGCCGTGCCCGTCTGTGCCGGATCGCCGTCCGTCGCTCGCCCTCAGCACCACTCGTGAACGCCGCCTCCTCCCGGTCCAGCGCCTTCGCCAGCACCAGTCGGGACGCTGATCGCCGCCGGGGCCCGCCTGCACAGCCAGCGAGAAGTGCTCGTCGCCGCTCAGCTCGTAGCTCTGCAGGGAATTCTGGCCCATATCCGGATCGTCCGCATCTGGCAAGGGAAACCGCGATCCAACGGGTGTCATTTCACTTGTTCTCAGTTCCGATTCTGTCTCTCGAAAGCTGGGCGTGTTGTCGTTAATGTCGGTGATTTCCACTACAATTTCATAGAACTTCATTTCCCCCTCCACTATCAGCTCACAGCGCAGCACGCATTGCTGCACGCTCTCGCACAGCTGCTCTCTGTCGATCCTCTCCGCCGTCACTAAATGTCCCGTCTTCCTGTGCAGAGAGAAATATTGTGTCCTACCTTCAGAAACAATGCGGACACCGCCACCCGTGAGCTCCGGCAGCTGCAGCCCCAGGTCCTTGGCCACATCGCCCACGAACGAACCCTTGGGCATCTCCTCGGGCACCGAGTAGCGCAGCTGCCCCCACGTCGCCTCCCACACTGCCAGCAGAACACCCCAGAGCAGAGCTCGCTGCCGCCGGCCCCAGCGCCTCCCCGCCGCTCTCATCGCCGCCGCGGCACCGCCGGCACCGAAACACTGCACAGGGTCTCCCGCGGCCGACCGCCGCTCTGCCTTCCTCTCTGGCTCCGACTTGCTGATCCTCTACGCTGCCTTCGGCAGTCCCTCCGCCTTGCTACAGCACGGATCTGCACCGCCGGAACTATTTAAAATAGTTAGTTTGCCGAGACAGGAGTCCAGCGAGCCTTTCCGCAGCGGGCGGGGCTGCAGCGCTTCGGCTTCTCTCTCGCTCCTCTCGGTCAACAGCGGCGCCCGCAGCCTCCTCCCGGCACTGCAGGCACCGAGCGCGGCTGAGCGCTCTCGCCCTGCCTTGTTCAGGGCAGCTCACGGGGACGGGACAGTAGCTTCGGAGACTTGAGGTCCCGTCCAGGGGGGGCCTCTATCTTCACTTTTTTTTTTTGTGCTGACGATCTCCGCATTCATCAGTAGGTGGTTACGGCCAGACAGAAAGAGCAAGCCTCTCGGGGTTATGCTATTTCTGCAGCACAGTAAAATATTAATATAAAAGTCTCCTAATACGATGTACAGGGTATCAGGAATCTCATTTCATAGTAGGAAAGCACAATTTCTTCCTCTCACAAAATTTCCCCCCCTCTTCTTTTATCCCTTCCCCGGGCAAATGGTTTTGTAGCAAGTATTTGAGGAGTTGTTTCCACTGGTTTTCCAGAGCTTTACTTGCCTATAATGACACAGAACATTAGTTCTGGGATCCCTTGATTGAAACCTGCACATAGCAGATAGAAATCCCTCTGAAAAGGAACTGCCTTTCTCTTTATGTCTTTGCTTACTATTAAACACCCTGACTATTTCGAAGGCTGCTTGATCAGGCCGCAATGCCACTATTCTGCTAACCAAATATCTCCCAAATTATACACCTTACACAAGAAAGGCCCGTGGCTCTATTCGAGTATACTACAGTGCTGGCGATAACTTACGTGACTAGACAAAGTATATACTTGTCGTAAAAAGATACCAACGACGTTATAGGAAAACCCAAAACGAAAGCAAAAGACGCAACCAAACACCCCACCAAGCCACACAAACAATTCCATCGCCTCTATTGAAAAATCAGTTAAAAAACCCCAAACAAACCATGGACACCAAAATGATAAAAACCTAACGCAAGAAAGAGACAAAGTAACATAGAAGTTCTGATAAATCATAAACCTCATCACAAATCTCCAACTACTACCTTATCGAGTCATTTGCCTGAGCGCATCCGCATCTGCATGACCTATACGACAAAGCGGCGGAGCGGCAGCCACAGAATTGTCGGAAAAGGGTGGCACATTCGTTAAGAAGAAGAATAATGTAAATTCCCCTTCCATCAAGACACAGCAAAATAAAAAGAAGAAAATAATTGTTCAGCAGGCAATCTGGACCCACTGAATCGATTTGGTTCATTAAGATCAAGAAGGAATAATCTCATAATCCAGCATCGACCACATATTCCAAACGCCAACAGCAGAATTAGTGAACCTCATTCTAAAAGTCAGAGTCTGCCACTATATATAATTAAAACATATTATTTCAGCCAACACAGGCTTCGTATACAACACTGAAGGGCATCGAGTGACCAAGGAAAGAGTCCCGTTGGAGGCTGCTTACTCTGAGAAGAAAACGTAAAAAGTCCAAAATGCAAATCAGATCATAACCGCTCTTCTAATAACTTATGCAGCAGAATTCGAACGGCAAGAGCCCCATCACAGAATCTACAAGTGTGACAGAACAGTAATGAGGTTGCAAGTACCCCGCGCTGAACAGGGCCAAGACAAAACACACACACACACACACACTGCAAACATAACGAATCCAGGAATACTCAATACAAGTAACCACCGTCCTCCAGCAGCAAAAAAAGCACCAAGAGCCCACACTCACCAATCCAGACTCACGAAAGAGATAGAACATGCATGTCTCTACAGACCTCCTGCTGTTTCAGGGTTGGCAGGGCTGCTTCTCCTGCGACGAGGTCGCTGTTTCGCGTCGGCTTCTCCGAGCAATCCCCGCCCAGACAGCTCCTCCCGACAGGATGGGCCACCGGCGGCAGGCTGGTCAAGCGGCTTTCTCGGGCACGTGCCGCGGGCCGTGCGCCGCACGCACAGGTAGGAGTAGGGCAAGGTCCCTCGCAGAAGTCGGCCGGGAAGGCGGCGCGGCACCGAGAGCGCTGCCGCTGCCCAGGCTCAGTTCCCTGCAGCACGGCGGCTGCGGCCCGGCCCGGCGCAGTCTCTGCGCCATGCGTTACGGCCACGCACGTGAGCAGGAAGAGCGCCGACAGCAGCGCCAGCGCCAGCAGCAGTAGATCAGCTCGGCCGGCCGGTCCGCGCGGTGCGATGTCTGTGCGAGCTGCCCCCTCGAGGGCAGCGCGCTCAGACGCCCTTTCGGTGAGCTCCGACCTGCTCGGCCACG
The DNA here is from genome assembly GCA_009741485.1 of Malurus cyaneus samueli. Classification (NCBI taxonomy): domain Eukaryota; kingdom Metazoa; phylum Chordata; class Aves; order Passeriformes; family Maluridae; genus Malurus; species Malurus cyaneus. Next base: position 68,265 of record VKON01000331.1, on the reverse strand, counting down.
CCTCCTGCAAGCTGCTCCGGACGCGATGTCACGGGACTTACGCTCAGCGTGGCCGTGGCCGACAGCGCCGGCTGCCCGTGGTCCTTGACCACGGCCACCAGGCGCTGCTTGGCCGCGTCCCTCTCGGACACGGAGCGCGCCGTGCGCACCTCGCCGCTGTGCAGCCCCACGCGGAACAGCCCCGGCTCCGTGGCCTTGGCCAGCTCGTACGACAGCCACGCGTTCTGGCCCGCGTCCGCATCCACCGCCACCACCTTGGCCACAACAGGTAGCGCCCCTCAGCAAAAACGAGGAAAACCACCGTCGAAGCATAGAACGGCGCCGGACGTGGAGGCCGCTCCCTGGAGCCTCACCGTGGGGCCCGCCAGCCGGCCACAGCTATACCCGCTGGCGCGTTGTCGAGTATGCGGTCCAAGCACGAACACGGCGCACCGTGGCCGTGAGCGCGCGCGGCGAGCCGCCGTCCGCGCCCGCCACCCTCCACCGCGAGACTCGCGGCACTGCTGCGTAGAAGCCAACGAGCCGGCATTTGGCGCGTGAGCAAGGTACGCAGGTGGGCAGCGCGCTTCCGCGCTAACTCCACCTGACACGCACGGCGCGCGACAGCCTGCACAGGCTGGACCCCTTCTGCGCGCTAGATGACCCGCCACAGCTATCCTCAACGCGCCGCCGTTGGCCCCGGAAGTCCGTGTCCCGCGCCCTGCCACCGAGGTAACCGAGA
>VKON01000331.1:47216-57449 GCA_009741485.1 Malurus cyaneus samueli | reverse complement strand
TGCGGTATCTCAGGGTTGGCAGGCTGCTCTCCTGCGACGAGGTCGCTGTTCGCGGTCGGCTTCTCGCAGCAATCCCCGCCCAGAAGCTCCTCCGCGACAGGATGGGCACCGGCGGGGGGCCAAGCGGCCTCGGGCACGGCGCGGGCCGGCGCCGCCACGCACAGGTTTAGGAGTAGGGCAAGGTGCCCTCGCAGAAGTCGGCCGGGAAGGCGGCGCCGGCCACCGAGAAGCGCTGCGCGCCCAGGCAGCGCAGCACGGCGGGCGGCCCGGCCCGGCGCAGCCGCGCCAGCACGGCCAGCGCCACGCTGAGCAGGAAGAGCGCCGACAGCAGCGCCAGCGCCAGCACAGGTAGAACTGCAGCTCGGCCGCCGGCGCGGCGGCGCCGCCCCGCTCGACACCCCAGCGCCTCCTGCGCAGCCTCTCAAGCGCTCGCAGCACCGTGCAGCGTGGCCGTGGCCGACAGCGCCGGCTGCCCGTGGTCCTTGACCACGGCCACCAGGCGCTGCTTGGCCGCGTCCCTCTCGGACACGGCGCGCGCCGTGCGCACCTCGCCGCTGTGCAGCCCCACGCGGAACAGCGCCGGCTCCGTCGCCTGCACCAGCTCGTACGACAGCCACGCGTTGCGCCCGCGTCCGCGTCCACCGCCACCACCTTGGCCACCAGGTAGCCGGCCTCGCGAACGCGGAACCACCTCGAACGGCGCCGGACGGGAGGCCGCTCCCGGAGCCTCTCCGGGGCCCGCCGCCGGCCACAGCACCCGCGGCGCGTTGTCGTTGCGGTCCAGCACGAACACGCGCACCGTGGCCGTGGAGCTGCGCGCCGGCGAGCCGCCGTCCTGCGCCCGCACCTCCACCGCGAACTCGCGGCACTGCTCGTAGCCAACGAGCCGCTTTGGCGCGTGACAGGTACGCGGGCACGCCTCCCGCGCCTCCACCTGACACGCAGCGGCGCCGCGCCTGCAAGCTGGACCCCGCTGGCGCAGATCCCGCCAGCCAGCTACGCTCAACGCGCCGCCGTTGGCCCTCGGCGTCGGTCCCGCGCCCTGCCACCGAGGTAACCGAGAGTTCAGGGGCTGTAGCGGTTCTGAGTACTCTCCTCGATTGCAATGAGCAAGGGCAGAAGCAGATTTTTAATGCGACTTTAAAGAAAAGTATAGAATTGTGTCGCTGCAGAAGTATTTTCACTTTTTGCTTCCATACCTTGGACGTACAGTACGAAAAAAAACCTTCAGGCGGCAGTAATCTGGAAGTAATCAGAGCCCTTCAAAATATTTTTCTGTTCCCTGGATTTTAAAATTTTGATTCATGGGAGTCTCTGACATTTGCCCTCTTTTTGTGAGAAATAACTAACCCCAAAAGCAATATGTATGGTGGTGTGCTAAGGTAAAAACCATTACTATTTCGACGGGACAAAACCCCAGCATTTACTATTCTTCTTCTGATTCATAAATATAAAGCATCCATGTCACTGGCAAAGATATAATTTTTAAAACATTAAATAGTACTGATCACAATACGGACCACTGAGGGACACCACACATCATTGGTTTCCACTTGAACATTGAGCTATTCACTACAGCTTTTTGATGGTCACCATCCAGACATTCCACATTCATCTAATAGCCCACTTGTCCAGGCTTATCTCTCAAATTCAGTAGCCACCATTTTAGGTGAGACTGTGTGAGACATCCTGTACACATTCTTCCACTGGCCTCTAATCTGTTCAAGGAAACCTCAGATAGGTTGACTGTCCACTCTGCACTTCGAGGACTGCCTAAAGAGATTTTGCTTTACTGTGCTGCAGACAAGTGTGCCTGGGTGAACACAGGTATGCCTCTGAAAGTCTTCCTCTTTACAGCTGTAAACAGCACAGGCGTGTATGGGAACTGCACCTGCATTTGGACCAGTGGAACAGGTTGACCTTCCACACAAGATCAGGCACCCTGAAGCTTAGCTCATGAGAAGCAAGACAAGTGTTAGATATACTTAAGTCAGAAATTTACACTTCAGGTGCAAAAATGTTTCATAGCTCATACTTACTGAACAGAAGAAACTCAAATTCCACAATATTCCATCAGGCTCACGTTTTAGTTAATCAGAACATGTGACAAGATCACATCTGTTCTTCTATAGTCTCCCCCCACACAAGACTCCCATGTCTTCTCTCCATCACTACACAGCTGTCAGGTTCACTTCTGCCTTTTTTATAACTGGCAAAATTTATCACGAGGGGACAATGCACGATGTTTAGACTAAGATGGGAGGTACCTTTGTCTGCTCACCAGCATTCTCATCAGAAACGGAATGGATTCTAAAGAACACAGAGCATAAAAGGCTAAAATAAAAGGAGTGATCATCCAAAAGAGAACTGCTCATCAAAATAATGGCTTTGGGCAAATCTCCCCTCTTTCATTACACACATTTTTTCCACATAGACGTTATCTACAAAGGTCATGTTTACATCTGTTCCTCCCAACCATAGCAGACCACAAAGATACCTTCCCTGCCTTTCACAGCTGCCGTGGCAAGAGCAAGAGGACCTAATATATGAAACACTCCTAAAGAAAGCAATGCTGATAATTACAAGGAAACCTACACGTATAGGAAACCAAGAGAATTAAAATGAAACCATAAATCAGACAAGCAAGGCAAGGAAGCATTGGAAATAAAGGGATATTGGAGAAACTAATTGGGAAGTCTTTTTTGTCTTCACTACAAGCTCTGAAACTCATCCCTGAGAGCATGTGGAAGATATTCTTGTCTCAAACAGTGAGACCCTCAAGTCTTACTCTGGACTATGTAGTAAGATTTCAAGAGGTTTTTTTTTGTTGTTGTTGTTTGTTTTTATTGTATTTTTTTTTTTTTTTACGTGTGTCCTGCTGATCTTACAACTATGAAGTTGCAATGTAACAATTTAGTAAGGCCTTTTCTCCACACGTCTTTCAGTTTTCAGAGAAGTTACAACATAACAGATAGCCTTTTTGTTTCTGCTTTACTCACATAAAAAATTATCTTCGGTGCCTGAAGTTTGCTACAAAGCAATACTTATCATTTCCAAGGCAAAAGAACTGTTAAGAAATGGGGAAAATTATTTTCCAGGAAACAAAGGCCTGGGAAAAGTGCAATTGTAACAGCAAAGAAACTCTCCATTACAATATTACAGGGATGCGTGGATGGACAATGAAGATTTCAAAAAGGAATAGGGTGTTCATTGTTCATTGTTTTACATGAAAACGGTCAAACAGGGAAAAAAGAACAACTACGCCTAGTTTAAACTGCATCAACCAAGGAGATTAATGTATCTACTCATCTTGCCTCATAATATGCCATAACTCTTGTCTCCACCATTCACAATTACAGTGTATCCTATTGTTGTATGCAACATTATAAACTGTCATTGTGAGCATATCTATAATGTACACCATGATCAAGTCATGTACCAGCAAGGGGAGTTGTACTTCTCTGCAAGGTTCAATAGCCTAACGTTTCAGATCATCTGAACAGTAGTAGGTACACAAGAAGGGAGTGCAGTTGGTGAAATGTCCACAAGACATTCACAGAAGAGCTCTCTCCAAGGATCATAGCAACTCTTCCGGGAAAATTCATGGAATCACAACTGTGGGCCTAATATTACAACCAAGACAGACTGAACTTTAGCCATCTCTACATCTTTCAGGCTTTTCAGTTGATACCACAGCAACCACTCTCAACTGTCCTGTCTCTGCCTAGAGTTTTCACCCTGCCCAAAGATCACACAGCAGTGAAACTCCCTTTGCAGACAGACAACATGGAAGGAAAGTTGCACACACTTGTCATGTTCTGAAAATCAGCATCACAACATGGATGCATGCAGAGATTTCCCTGCTCACCAAAACACTTGGAGGAAATACAAAATCTTTTCATGAGCATATGCAATAACAAAACTCCAACAAAAAAACAGTTGTCAAGGTATCAGCTCAAAGACACCATCAGTCTACTGGGCATGTTGGAATACATGACTCACAAATCTAAACCTTAGGCAAATCTATGCTCAGTAACTGTCATTCAAAGAAAACATCATACAACAAGAAACCAAACTGATGAGCCTGTAACTTGGGCATTTGGCTTCTAAGCAGAATTTTTTATTAACAAAACAAACAAACAAACAAAACACACCAAAACTCAATCCCTTCACAATGATAAATCAGTCCACCAAAGAAGCCTTAGAAACATATCTTGTTTTTAACAAATATCTCTTCACACACAGCATTCCCAAGTCTCTTCACGAAATTGTCACAGCTCAGATCATTCCCACAGATCATCATTTGCATATTGACTGGGTGCACAAAAGCGTTTCCCTATGATGGATAATATTTAGCTTCTCACTGCATGTCTCTGACAAGGAAGAGCATTTCTTCCAGTTATATTGCTATTTGTAATTTTCCTCTTTAGAACTGTTAACATGAAAAGCACATATGAGATGGTGTGCTCAGATACTATCAAAGTCCCACAGTTAGATCATCACCAAGTGCAAGGAAAGAAGTTAAAATCTGCAGAAAGGAAGGGATCATAATGAATTCCTCTGGATCATGGCCCTTCATCAAGGTCTTCAGTAGGTAGTGAATACACAGTTTACTCTTCCCACTATGCTCACTATGCACATGTCCTAAGTATATAATTAGGCTGTAAGTCAGGTATTAATGATGACTTCTAAACACAAAAGAAGAACTTCCCAGGGTTCCTCATACAGTTAAAATAACAGGTCTTTCAATCAAAATCCTTTGGGAAGACAAAGCTCATATTACATGGAGATAGAGATGGATCAAAACATCTCCTGTACCCTTCAACAGCCCCTCATGTGCAGCTCCCATGACTCACAACTCCAGCCCTTCAGAAACTGCATGGTGGTTTTGACCCTCACAATTTTCAAGCACAAGGCATCAAAGGGTCAGTTCCCTGACCATTTCTCTTCAGCACGCACCACCATCACCCACGGACTTCACATCGATACCTTCCATTTCTGTAGGAAGAAGGAAAATAGATTTTTCTGATCATTGTGAGTATATGAATAAAACTAAAAGCTCTCAAAGGAAAAGAAAACCCCTTCTCCAGGAGACACTGGGCCAGTGAATATCTGCACAGTAGCAATCACTCCCCTCTTATGCCTCTCTCTGCACCCTGAATCTCTTCCCTCTCTCCTTCGTATAGCTCTTCCCACAGTATCTATTTTAAAGCCAAGGCAGATTCAGATCTTTTTCAAATAAGGCAATATTGAAGAAGGGGAATTTCTACAACACATCTCCCTTTTCCTGCCCTTCACAAGGAGCAAGGCACAGTCTTTCTGAAACAGCAAAGCTATTCAAGATTATCTTCCATCTTCAAAATAGGCAGACAAGTACCATCAAAGGACCAGTTGCTGGCCAGCCCATTCCTCTACAGGGGTACAAGGATCAAAGGATGGACGAATGTAAACGCACTTTCTTGCTTATTGCTTTATCATGTAAGCTTGGAAAACGCTGAGCAGAATAGAAATGATGAGCAGGGAAGTTACACAAAGGGCCATTAACATTATTTCAAGAAAATCAAACCCTACTCTAGAACATGTGCTGTTGGGAAGGAATATCTTTCTGCCAATAAAGCAAACTTTTATGTGCTATTACAGCAACATGTCTGTTGCCATAAAAAGAACAGATATATATAATCTAAAATATATAAAAGATTCCGATATATATATATAAAAAGAAGAGTTAAAAGCTCCAGGAACACTGATAGTAGAAATTTCAAGGGACAAATTGAGAAATCACAAGCCATGTGGAAATAAAGCAAGTCTCAATAAGAACGACGCTTCAGCCACCAGAAACGTCACTTCTCCTGCCTCCCATATAAACTTTGAACCCGCAAAAGGACTCCACATGCACCAACCTACATCATGAGGCATGAGTATTTCAGAGGAAGGCGCGCACGCCGTCGATGCCCACGAAGTGCGAGACCGGCACGCCGCGCAAGGCGCCGCTGCTCGCCGCCAGCAGCTGCTGCGCCGCCAGCGCCGAAGGCCGCAGCGCCAGCAGCAGCAGCAGGAAGGCGAGGAAGAGGCACGACACGGCGGCCACGGCCAGCACGAGCCAGCGCGTCAGGCTGCCGGCCGGCTCGCCCGGCGCCGCCGGTCGGCCGCGCTGCCAGCTCGGCCAGCAGCTCGGCACGCTCTCGGCCAGCACCACGCTCAGCGTGGCCGTGGCCGACAGCGCCGGCCGCCCGTGGTCCTTGACCAGACCACCAGGCTGTGGCGCGCCGCGTCGCGGGCCAGCGGGAAGCGCGCCGTGCGCACCTCGCGCTGTGCAGCCCCACGCGGAACAGCCCCGGCTCCGTGGCCTTGGCCAGCTCGTACGACAGCCACGCGTTCTGGCCCGCGTCCGGTCCACCGCCACCACCTTGGCCACCAGCGCGCCGGGCTCCGACGAGCGCGGCGCCAGCCCAGCCCGACCAGCCCGCGCCCGACGACAACGACGCCGCCGGAGCCGCCGGCGGGTACAGCACCTGCGGCGCGTTGTCGTTCTCGTCCACGATCAGCAGCCGCACCGACACGTTGCTGCTCAGCGCCGGCGCGCCGCCGTCCTCCGCACGCACCCACAGCTCCAGCTCCCGCACCTGCTCGTAGTCGAACGAGCGCAGCGCGTACAGCGCGCCCGTCTCCGCCTGCACGACACGTACGACGACAGCGGCGCGCCCCGCACCCGCCTCGACAGCCGGTAGCGCACGCGCGCGTTCTGCCCCAGTCCGCGTCCGACGCGCGCACCGTCAGCACCAGCGCGCCCGCCGCGTTGTTCTCCGCCAGCCGCGCGCTGTAGCGCTCCTGCGCGAACACCGGCGCGTTGTCATTCAGTCCAGCACCCGCAGCGCCAGCACCGCGCTGCTCTGCAGCGGCGGCGACCGCATCGGCCGCCCGCACCGTCACGTTGTACTCGGACACCTGCTCACGGTCCAGTTCTCTCGCTGTCACCACACGATAGTAGCTGCCATGTGAGTTCTGCAGCTGGAACGGGACATCTCCGTCTAGCGAGCAGCGCACCTCGCCATTCGCACCGGAGTCCCGATCCTCCACGTGCAGCAGGGCTACCACGGTCCCTGACGGGGAGTCCTCAGAGACCTCGCTTAATGCCGATCGCACCGAAATTTCGGGCACATTGTCGTTGACATCCGTTACGTTGATCACCACTTTGGCTATGTCGAAAAGCTCCCCTCCATCATGTGCCTGCACCTCCAGTTCGTATGAGGTACCTTCCTCGAAGTCTAAGTTGTGCATCAACGTGATAGCTCCCATTTCGTCGTCCAGCTGGAATATCTTCGAGGCTTTCACGGAGACGGTTTGATATGAATATTTCACGTGTCCCTTCAAACCCTCGTCGGCATCGGTGGCTGTAACTGTGACGAGGACGGAACCCACGGGCATGTCCTCGGGCACACGCACCGTGTACTCCGCCTGGCTGAACACGGGAGCGTTGTCGTTCGCATCCAGAACCGTCACTCGGATCCGAGCCGTGCCCGTCCGTGCCGGATCGCCGCCGTCACTCGCCCTCAGCACCAGCTCGTGAAACGCCGCCTCCTCCCGGTCCAGCGCCTTCGCCAGCACCAGCTCGGGACGCTGATCGCCGCCGGGACCCGCCTGCACGGCCAGCGAGAAGTGCTCGTCGCCGCTCAGCTCGTAGCTCTGTAGGGAATTCTGACCCATATCCGGATCGTGCGCCCTGGGAAGTGGAAACCGCGCCCCCGGGGCTGTCGTCTCGCTCGTTTTAAGTTTAATTTCTGCCTCTCGGAAGCTCGGCGCGTTGTCGTTAACATCCGTAATTTCCACTTCTATTCCATAAAACTTCATTTCTCCCTCCACTATCAGCTCACAGCGCAGCACGCATTCTCACCACTCGCACAGCTGCTCTCTGTCGATCCTCTCCGCCGTCACTAAATGTCCCGTCTTCCCGTGCAAAGAGAAGTACTGCGTCCTACCTTCGGATACAATGCGTACGCCGCCGTCTCGGAGCGCCGGCAGCTGCAGTCCCAGGTCCTTTGCCACGTCGCCCACGAACGAGCCCTTGGCATCTCCTCGGGCACCGAGTAGCGCAGCTGCCCCCGTGCCACCTCCCATGTCACCAGCAGTACGCCCCAGAGCAGAGCTCGCTGCCGCCGGCCCCAGCGCCGCCCCGCCGCATACATCTTAGCCGCCGGATGCTCCCTGCCGCCGCTCACCGATGAGTCTCACGCTTCCAGCCGCTTCCGCCGGCCCCTCTGCCTTGTTCAGCTGGGTTCGGTGCCGCAGGAACTATCGCAAGACCTGCAGATCGCCGAAAATCCAGCGATTTAGCGATTGTGCCGGTCCGCAGCGGGCGGGGCTGCAGCGCTCCGATCTTCTCTCTCTCCTCTCGGTCAACAGCGGCGGCTGCGCGCAGCCTTCCGGCACGGCAGGCCCGCGCCGCTGTTCGCTCCTGCCTACCACGGGCAGCTCGCGGGGATGGACGGCACTTTGCCACTGGAGAATGGATCCAAGCCTCGGCTTATTCTACCCCGACTGGCGACGCTTATTTGATCACGAGGCGGAGAAGAAAGGGTCGAGGCAGTCCTTTGCGTGCGCGTTATCTACCGTCGGAGAGAAAGTCTTTAACTAATGATATATTAATAAGGTTAAAAAGGATATATTACTAAGGATATATTATAGATAAAAAAGATTATCCGTAATATGTCGCTAGTAGTATGATCAAAGTCCTACACTGTTACTGCAAAGTTACATACTCTATCCACGCACTATGTTGATATAGCAATCATTAGAGATGCATACTGAAGTAGGAATGTGACATTCAGGACCTCCCAGAAGACCACAGCAATCGTGGCTCATTCTCATCATATTTGCTTTGAAAGCACTATAACATTTTCTGATGCTCTAAGTAACTTCAATTTCAATCCTCTCTCCTCCGGTTTCGGAGTATTGAGGTCCTTGTCCCTTACCGCATGCGGATATATAAGTAGCTGGCAGTGCACCTGGCACAAACAATTGCTGTGCTCCCTCCAAATTTCTGGGGAAAGATGTCTTGAGGCGTCACAATGCCGATCATCTGCCTGGTTCCTCTCCTTGTTCTACAGACTTAGACAGCAACTGTTGCGTGATTCATACGCAGTTTCAGTTTGCTCTAAGGTTTTTTTGGTATGTGTTTTTCCGTATAGTCTATTCTTCCTCAGTTATTTTTAAACTGGTATACAGAACGTGGATTGCATTGCAAATTTGCAAATACCAAGTGTGGCTCAACAGACTGATGTTAAATTTTAATGGGTTATTTCCTCCCTCATTAGTAGGCACGCATAATGAATTGCCTTGTATAATTTATAAATATTTACTCACATAATCTCTAAACCTTGAAAGCGACCAAGACATGGCTTTTGGTTTTCGTCAGATATCATAGGTAGCTAGATAGACGTTTGTAGTATTATACTAAACTTGAAATCGTCAGGTCAGAAGAGACTTTTCAGCAAAATATGTAGAGACAGAAGTATGGTGCACATCCTAGACCGATGGACAGTATGTGAGGTTTCAGAATGGCATATTATTCAAGTGTAAACTGCAGAATTATTCGCGTGGTATATCTCGGAGTTGCAATATATATTCAGATAGGGAGAGATGCCTTACTGCAAAACTGTCACTTGAGAATCTATGTGATCAAGCCACAGAACCTTCTTGGGAAGAAGGGCTCGATTAAAGACAGGCTCTGAAATAACAAAGCTCGATGATTTGAAATATGTTTGTAGAGGGTTGGGGTTTTTGGTTAATTTTAATTGTTACTTTTGACGGTTATATATATTACTTATTAATGTTGTTGGAAGGTTGAGTGATTATACTTTTCTGATTGCTGTGGTTTTTCTAGACCAATTTTGCACTTTCACTGGCATATGAGAGGAGATAAAAAACAAAAAGGAGTGTAGCACGCCAGATGGAAAAACAAACAACAGCAAACCACCAACATTTGCAGAGGAAAAAAAGAAACTCTGGAAAAAACTACAGTCTTGTCCGGCTATAATTTTGCGAAGATTTCTTAAAAACAGCGGCTACATTATCCTCTTCGAGCAAGGAGAGGCACACCATCACCTCCCCGTCATTGGGGAAACAGACGTCATGAAGAAAACAAATATCCAGCATGGAAGCGACAAAATTCCAGTTTTTCCTTTCTTTTGTTAATATTGATCTGGTTTAAGAGTAGTTTCGTGTATCCATCTCTCT
>VKON01000331.1:21252-39952 GCA_009741485.1 Malurus cyaneus samueli | reverse complement strand
GACACATTTATGTATCAATGACTTTGTCTTAGCAACTGCACAGCATCAAGGTATGGATGGAAACTGTTCTGCCAGCCTTGTAATTTGAAACAGATACCTATTTTAAGGACTATCAGCCAAACAAATAACCTGGTTTAGAATGTAATAACCAAGGAAACAATGGGAAAGCCACAAAAGTGAAGGGGTCATAGCTTGACATTTCAGGCTATGTCAAATGTAGGTCCACAAGAAGAGTATCTAGTATTAAGAGGCACAGACCTCCAAGTAAACTCTTAGGAGAAAAAGAAAAGAAAAATGCACAGAAGTAAAACAAAGGGATTCAAATACCAACTAGGGGAAAATGAACATTTACACCAACAGTTCAAACTACAAACTGCAAACTCTTCCACCTTCTCTGCCTCTGTCCAGACAGAGTACTTCAGCAGGCTCAAAGACCACGGAAAGCTACTTTGCAGACAGGTATCACCGAAATACCTACAACCGACACAATCTCTTCTTATGGAGAACAAAGATCACAATACAGATCCATGCATAGCACCTCCTCTGCTCATTATACTCAATTCAAGTAACATGAAACGATCTAACCAGCATAAGCAATAGGTAGCTCAAGTAAAGACTCAGTCCTCAGAATCAACTCCAACATTTTCACTAGCACACGGGTATTTTAGAAGATAACTCATTCTGCAAGCATTACTACAATGTCTACACTTATTCCAAGAGCTACCTTCCACAGAAAGATGTGTATGGGAAATAAGAGTGGATAAAGTTGCAAGAACTGAATATGAAAAGCCGCAAAATATTCTCTTGCAGGCTGCAAGATGCACTCAGGGAAAAGCTCCAAGGATTCACATTTACAAATCCTCACAAACTCAAAGGAGATTATGAGGATCGTAATATGCAAGCAATTGTGTCATCCACATATGAAAGAACCATTAAATATCTAAAGATAAAAGAGAACCCGTTTTCATGGAGATACTGGATAAGTGGACAGCACGGAAGACAATAATGACGCGATTACCGCCTTAATTAACCAATCTACGACCTAACGCAACTCCGGGCAAAAGCAACATTGTTTCTGCAGGCTCTTCCACCAGGGGTGTGAACACTGATTGTACGAGCAACTCCCGCCTAAGTCAGTGAAACACCCTGTGCACGACAAAGACCACAGAAAAACCGAAGGACAAAGTCTCGCGCAGGCTGTCATGCCAGACTAACTCACCGGGACAAAGGTGGGATCCGCGGGTGGAGCGCCGGCAGTGTCGTCGGCTCCGAGCAGCGGCGNCAAGAACCTCAAATCTCTCACTCATTTCTGGTTATTAATAAACAAAACCAAAACCTGTTACTGGCTCCTGTGAGTTAAATGCTGTACTTCTCTAATGTACAGGAGGTTTTACAAATCTCTACTTAAAAAACAAAAATCTCCCAGAAAACCCAGAAGTCAGTAAGGTCTGAACCCAGAAGCAAGGCCCATACTTGGACTATGTTGTAAGAGGGTTCACATCTGTGAATTCATCAATTCCTGTGAAATTTTCTATTTTGTGGCCTGTTAACTTCCTAGAAATGCAAAGCCACAAGTCTAAATGCAGTATCAAAGGCCTTTATGTGAATAGGGCTCAGTTTTGGCCTCTATGTAATTTTCTTCGCACATAACATTGTGTCTTCATTTGGTTTGCAAGAGAAGTCAGTATTTCCTGCAAAACAGCACTCAGAAGTTACATATGCGAGAGAGCAATATGCAGATAGAATATATGAACCAAAACCTTTAAGGAAAGAAAGTCCAAAGGAAGATCCACAATGGGAAAATGTAATTACTGCTTTCATTAAACTCTCCACCAAGATGTCACAGAGAGATACAAATGGAGAAAGGAAGATTCACACAGAAATTCTAAGCTGTTCTACCCATACATCAACATTCTCATGTCCCTCCAGCTCTACAGAATTTGCAGGTTTGCTTCTGAGGCATATAATTGGCAAAAATTGCACATGAGATGATAATCCATCAGGAACATAACATGAAGGAAGGTACATTCGTGTGCTCAGTGGTATTCTCAGAAGAATGACACGTAGTCAAACAGCAGAGATTGGATCATCTCATTATTTGCTTGGAGGGAATCTCTTCCCTCTATTATCACATGCACAGTTCCACAAAAAAGGAACTTCTTCTAAGGTCATGTGAACACATATTAACCCATAACAATACTGAGGCAGAAATGTAGCCCCCTTTCCTGCTTTCCATACCAGCATGAATGTGACCAGAAAATGCATTCCTAAATGAAGATATGTCACTACTTAAACTAAACCTACATACACAGAAGATCAAAAAAGAAGGGAAAAAAAAATAACCCAAAACCCCAACACAAAAAAAAAAAAGTCCCAAACGACCAAAAGATAATAGCAGAATAGACGATCATTGTAAAGAAGTGTTTTCAAAGAAACGGACAAGCAGGACATTGTAGTTTTCACTGCCAGCATGGAAATTCATCCCCAAAAGCACCAGAACTCACTGAGGCCTCAAGCTGAAAGTGTGAAATTGAAATCTTGCTCTTGACTACACTGTAAGTGGTTGTATTTTTTTAAGCAGTCATCATCTGTCATCGATTTTTCTACTATGTGGTCTGCTCATCTCACACAAATAAGTAACCCTAAGTTTAAAGGCCTTACTAAAGTTGTCATTCTCAAACGAAATCTTCTGAGAATGTGTAATAGGTTCTCTTTTACCTTCTGTTACCTTTTCCTAGCATATGATAATTTTTCTTAGTCCGTTGAGTTACTTGCTGCAAAAGAACACTCACAGCTTCTGATGCATACCATCTAGAAAAGAAAAAAAGGAGCCACAACATTCCGGAAAAAAAAAGGCCAGAAAGAAAATATAATTACAGTTACAAGAAGCTCTCCCTCACGTCATTCCAGAGAGATACAAGCTTGCTCCTCAAGGCACAGATAACTTTTACCAAGAACAGACTTAAAAAATAAAAAAAAAAAAAGTAAAGGAGAAGGATTCTGGCGGTGCGCGCGGCGGAGATGAGCGCGGCGGGGAGGCGCTGGGGCCGGCGGCAGCGAGCTCTGCTCTGGGGTGTTCTGCTGGCAGCGTGGGAGGCGGCGTGGGGGCAACTGCGCTACTCGGTACCCGAGGAGATGCCCAAAGGCTCGTTCGTGGGCGATGTGGCCAAGGACCTGGGACTGCAGCTGCCGGCCTTCAGCCATGGCGGCGTCCGCATCTTGGACAAAGGTAGGACGCAGTATTTCACTCTGCACGGGAAGACGGGACATTTAGTGACGGCAGAGAGGATCGACAGAGAGCAGCTGTGCCGGCTGGTGGAGAAATGCGTGCTGCGCTGTGAGCTGATAGTGGAGGGGCAGATGCAGGTTTACGGAATCGAAGTGGAAATCACGGACATTAATGACAACCTTCCCAGCTTTCGACAGGCAGAAACTGAACTAAGAATTAGCGAGACGACTGCCCCGGGGTCGCGGTTTCAACTTCCCAGGGCTCATGACCCCGATATGGGACGGAATTCCCTGCAGAGCTACGAGCTGAGCGGCGACGAGCACTTCTCGCTGGCCGTGCAGGCGGGCCCCGGCGGCGATCAGCGTCCCGAACTGGTGCTGGCGAAGGCGCTGGACCGGGAGGAGGCGGCGTTTCACGATCTGGTGCTGAGGGCGAGTGATGGCGGCGATCCGGCACGGACAGGCACGCTCGGATCCACGTAACGTGGTAGATGCAACGACAACGCTCCGTGTTCAGCCAGGCGGAGTACACGGTGCGTGTGCCCGAGGACGTGCCCGTGGGCTCCATTCTCATCACGGTCACGGCCACGGACGCGGACGAGGGTCTGAACGGCGTTGTTAAGTACTCTATGAAGAAAGAGACGGACATGGCATCGGATGTTTTCCATCTGGATTCTGAGACTGGAGAGATCACGCTGCTGAGGATACTGGATTTCGAGGAAGGCGATTCATACGAACTGGAGGTGCAGGCACATGATAATGGAGCTCTTTTCGACACGACAAAAGTGGCAATCACTGTGACAGATATCAACGACAATGCGCCCGAACTCACAGTATCGTCCAAGCTGAACGAGATCTCAGAGGACGCCCCGCCGGGAACCGTTGTGGCCCTACTACATGTGCAGGATCGGGACTCGGGGCAACGGCGAGGTGCGCTGCTCCGGAGAGTGCCGTCTCCATGGTTGGAGAATCCTTTGAGGATCTATACCGTGTGGTGACGAGCGAGAGAACTGGACCGTGAGCAGGTGTCCGAGTACAACGTGACGGTGCGGGCGCCGATGGCGGGTCGCCGCCGCTGCAGAGCAGCGCGGTGCTGGCGCTGCGGGTGCTGGACGTGAACGACAACGCGCCGGTGTTCGCGCAGGAGCGCTACAGCGCGCGGCTGGCGGAGAACAACGCGGCGGGCGCGCTGGTGCTGACGGTGCGCGCGTCGGACGCGGACTGGGGGCAGAACGCGCGCGTGCGCTACCGGCTGTCGGAGGGGCGGGTGCGGGGCGCGCCGCTGTCGTCGTACGTGTCGGTGCAGGCGGAGACGGGCGCGCTGTACGCGCTGCGCTCGTTCGACTACGAGCAGGTGCGGGAGCTGGAGCTGTGGGTGCGTGCGGAGGACGGCGGCGCGCCGGCGCTGAGCAGCAACGTGTCGGTGCGGCTGCTGATCGTGGACGAGAACGACAACGCGCCGCAGGTGCTGTACCCGCCGGCGGCTCCGGCGGCGTCGTTGTCGTCGGGCGCGGGCTGGTCGGGCGTGGAGCTGGCGCCGCGCTCGTCGGAGCCCGGCGCGCTGGTGGCCAAGGTGGTGGCGGTGGACGCGGACGCGGGCCAGAACGCGTGGCTGTCGTACGAGCTGGCCAAGGCCACGGAGCCGGGGCTGTTCCGCGTGGGGCTGCACAGCGGCGAGGTGCGCACGGCGCGCTTCCCGCTGGCCCGCGACGCGGCGCGCCACAGCCTGGTGGTGCTGGTCAAGGACCACGGGCGGCCGGCGCTGTCGGCCACGGCCACGCTGAGCGTGGTGCTGGCCGAGAGCGTGGCCGAGCTGCTGGCCGAGCTGGGCAGCGCGGCCGACGCGGCGGCGCCGGGCGAGCCGGCCGGCAGCCTGACGCGCTGGCTCGTGCTGGCCGTGGCCGCCGTGTCGTGCCTCTTCCTCGCCTTCCTGCTGCTGCTGCTGGCGCTGCGCCTTCGGCGCTGGCGGCGCGAGCAGCTGCTGGCGGCGAGCAGCGGCGCCTTGCGCGGCGTGCCGGTCTCGCACTTCGTGGGCATCGACGGCGTGCGCGCCTTCCTGCAGTCCTACTCGCACGAGGTGTCTCTCACGGCCGACTCTCGCAAGAGCCAGCTGCGCTTCTCGGGCGCCAGCTGCTGCGACACGCTCCCGGCCCGGCCGCTTCCCGACGAGCCCACGCCGCTGCTCGGAGCCGACGACACTGCCGGCGCTCCACCCGCGGATCCCACCTTTGTCCCGGTGAGTTAGTCTGGCATGACAGCCTGCGCGAGACTTTGTCCTTCGGTTTTTCTGTGGTCTTTGTCGTGCACAGGGTGT
The DNA here is from genome assembly GCA_009741485.1 of Malurus cyaneus samueli. Lineage (NCBI taxonomy): Eukaryota > Metazoa > Chordata > Aves > Passeriformes > Maluridae > Malurus > Malurus cyaneus. The sequence continues at coordinate 34,410 of VKON01000331.1, read as the reverse complement.
TTCACTGACTTAGGCGGGAGTTGCTCGTACAATCAGTGTTCACACCCCTGGTGGAAGAGCCTGCAGAAACAATGTTGCTTTTGCCCGGAGTTGCGTTAGGTCGTAGATTGGTTAATTAAGGCGGTAATCGCGTCATTATTGTCTTCCGTGCTGTCCACTTATCCAGTATCTCCATGAAAACGGGTTCTCTTTTATCTTTAGATATTTAATGGTTCTTTCATATGTGGATGACACAATTGCTTGCATATTACGATCCTCATAATCTCCTTTGAGTTTGTGAGGATTTGTAAATGTGAATCCTTGGAGCTTTTCCCTGAGTGCATCTTGCAGCCTGCAAGAGAATATTTTGCGGCTTTTCATATTCAGTTCTTGCAACTTTATCCACTCTATTTCCATAACATCTTTTGTGGAAGGTAGCTCTTGGAATAAGTGTAGACATTGTAGTAATGCTTGCAGAATGAGTTATCTTCTAAAATACCCGTGTGCTAGTGAAAATGTTGGAGTTGATTCTGAGGACTGAGTCTTTACTTGAGCTACCTATTGCTTATGCTGGTTAGATCGTTTCATGTTACTTGAATTGAGTATAATGAGCAGAGGAGGTGCTATGCATGGATCTGTATTGTGATCTTTGTTCTCCATAAGAAGAGATTGTGTCGGTTGTAGGTATTTCGGTGATACCTGTCTGCAAAGTAGCTTTCCGTGGTCTTTGAGCCTGCTGAAGTACTCTGTCTGGACAGAGGCAGAGAAGGTGGAAGAGTTTGCAGTTTGTAGTTTGAACTGTTGGTGTAAATGTTCATTTTCCCCTAGTTGGTATTTGAATCCCTTTGTTTTACTTCTGTGCATTTTTCTTTTCTTTTTCTCCTAAGAGTTTACTTGGAGGTCTGTGCCTCTTAATACTAGATACTCTTCTTGTGGACCTACATTTGACATAGCCTGAAATGTCAAGCTATGACCCCTTCACTTTTGTGGCTTTCCCATTGTTTCCTTGGTTATTACATTCTAAACCAGGTTATTTGTTTGGCTGATAGTCCTTAAAATAGGTATCTGTTCAAATTACAAGGCTGGCAGAACAGTTTCCATCCATACCTTGATGCTGTGCAGTTGCTAAGACAAAGTCATTGATACATAAATGTGTCAATGTGGTTTTGGCTGAATAATGGTTTGATGTCATGTCTCGTGGCAATGCCTCTGCCATTTTTTTTCTATGATCCTGGTTTTCCTATACTGGCAATAGTAGTCCTCTTATATACTCATACAATAAATCTGCATTTAGAAGGATGATGCATGTATGGATGTTGCAAATGAGTGATTTACAATGCTTAAAGAATCACCCTCAGATCAGTTATAAAACATCTTTTCAATGTGATTTCATGAAAGTGCATCTTAGCAAAGTTTGATGGGAAGGTTCACTGAATGAAACCCACAGGGTATTTTTTTTAAGGAGTGGCAAGCTTTGAGAGGTGTCTCTGCTCAAAGGCACAGTCACCTGACATTGCAGTCAGATGCACTTCAGGGAAAGATCAAATTGTATTTATTCAGAAGTCTGTTCTTGGTAAAAGTTACCTCTGCCTTGAGGAGCAAGCTTGTATCTCTCTGGAATGACATGAGGGAGAGCTTCTTGTAACTGTAATTAATGTTCTTTCTGGCCTTTTTTTTTTTTCCGGAATGTTGTGGCTCCTTTTTTCCTTTTCTAGATGGTATGCATCAGAAGCTGTGAGTGTTCTTTTGCAGCAAGTAACTCAACGGACTAAGAAAAATTATCATATGCTAGGAAAAGGTAACAGAAGGTAAAAGAGAACTTATTACACATTCTCAGAAGATTTCATTTGAGAATGACAACTTTAGTAAGGCCTTTAAACTTAGGGTTACTTATTTGTGTGAGAAGAGCAGACCACATAGTAGAAAAATCGATGACAGATGATGACTGCTTAAAAAAATACAACCACTTACAGTGTAGTCAAGAGCAAGATTTCAATTTCACACTTTCAGCTTGAGGCCTCAGTGAGTTCTGGTGCTTTTGGGGATGAATTTCCATGCTGGCAGTGAAAACTACAATGTCCTGCTTGTCCGTTTCTTTGAAAACACTTCTTTACAATGATCGTCTATTTTGCTATTATCTTTTGGTCGTTTGGGACTTTTTTTTTTGTGTTGGGGTTTTGGGGGTTTTTTTTCCCCTTCTTTTTTGATCTTCTGTGTATGTAGGTTTAGTTTAAGTAGTGACATATCTTCATTTAGGAATGCATTTTCTGGTCACATTCATGCTGGTATGGAAAGCAGGAAAGGGGGCTACATTTCTGCCTCAGTATTGTTATGGGTTAATATGTGTTCACATGACCTTAGAAGAGTTCCTTTTTTGTGGAACTGTGCATGTGATAATAGAGGGAAGAGATTCCCTCCAAGCAAATAATGAGATGATCCAATCTCTGCTGTTTGACTACGTGTCATTCTTCTGAGAATACCACTGAGCACACGAATGTACCTTCTTTCATGTTATGTTCCTGATGGATTATCATCTCATCTGCTATTTTTGCCAATTATATGCCTCAGAAGCAAACCTGAAAATTCTGTAGAGCTGGAGGGACATGAGAATGTTGATGTATGGGTAGAACAGCTTAGAATTTCTGTGTGAATCTTCCTTTCTCCATTTGTATCTCTCTGTGACATCTTGGTGGAGAGTTTAATGAAAGCAGTAATTACATTTTCCCATTGTGGATCTTCCTTTGGGCTTTCTTTCCTTAAAGGTTATGGTTCATATATTCTATCTGCATATTGCTCTCTCGCATATGAAACTTCTGAGTGCTGTTTTGCAGGAAATACTGGCTTCTCTTGCAAACCAAATGAAGACACAATGTTATGTGCGAAGAAAATTACATAGAGGCCAAAACTGAGCCCTATTCACATAAAGGCCTTTGATACTGCATTTAGACTTGTGGCTTTGCATTTCTAGGAAGTTAACAGGCCACAAAATAGAAAATTTCACAGGAATTGATGAATTCACAGATGTGAACCCTCTTACAACATAGTCCAAGTATGGGCCTTGCTTCTGGGTTCAGACCTTACTGACTTCTGGGTTTTCTGGGAGATTTTTGTTTTTTAAGTAGAGATTTGTAAAACCTCCTGTACATTAGAGAAGTACAGCATTTAACTCACAGGAGCCAGTAACAGGTTTTGGTTTTGTTTATTAATAACCAGAAATGAGTGAGAGATTTGAGGTTCTTGCTTTGCAAGAAGGACCTGGGGGAGAGCACTTGCACACAGCTCTACCTGCTGCAGACTCCAAGTAGGTAATAGGCCTTAAACAGGATCAAGGAGCATTATTGCACAGCAGCAGTCACCTCTTATCTCCCTCTGGCAAGCTCTGGAACATAGTGCTGACTGTAAAGTCTTCTTGTCAATCCCACCTACCTAGGGATTGTTCTTCTGTCTCTCAGGACTATCTGACTGTGAGCCCCTCTGATTTCCCTACATGGTGCAGGCCTAGAAGTGGCACAATAGAGAATAACCAGTTCGACGTGGAAGAGTGGGTAGTGTTTGAATTGGCTTCTTTGGTTTTACTGCTGAGGATTTTTGTTGTTCTCAATAAAAGCATTGTCTGAAGTTTAGTAAAGTAAGTCCAGCCAAGAGAGACCTAGTGGCCCTTTCAAATCATTGCATCATACCTAGCTCATCTTGAGACTTCCATGACCTTTCCTCATCTGTGGGGATGATGTTTAAAGGCAGAGTTGTGGCAAAGAAACTGAAAGTCATAGACCTGATGTACCTTGCTCAGTGAGATCATATGGAGGTTTGGAGGTTTTATATTAATCATTAGAGATTATTGAAAAGCCTAGTGCTATTCAAGCGATTGTTAGACATCTGGGTTGTCCAGATTTTAGGACTTTTGTGTAGCAGGTCCCACAATCAAACCAATAAAAAGCTGAAATCAATTCTTATGATAGGCCTTGGAGTTTGGAGTTTCAATCATCAGCACTGAAGATGATTTTCTTCTGGATAAGAGTCATAGTAATAATTTTCAGGTTTTGGGGTTTTTTTCTGCAACGTATGGACAGTGATATTGTTCTGATTTCAGGTCTCTTGCGTTTGGGCTTCACTTATCTTCATCAATTTTAATAACTGCTCTAAGTAAGAATTAGACACTGACTTTTTGAGTAACATCGAATACACACTTCCTCATGGGCTCTCGAGACATACATGGACAGGAAGATTAAACATTTGCACTTGTGGCATAAACTGATAGTGTGGCTTTGGAAAAGGTGAAAGCAGTGGTTGGAAATACCAGGATTTCCTTCTGCCACTCTGTGTCCTGATTGCACTCAAGACTTATGACCTCAAATCTCTGACTGTGCAAGAGGGAACTTCTTTATTGCTCTGGCGCACATATTTATTTCCGTCTGCATTTTCATGACACCTCCAACCACAAGATGTAGAAGTCTGTGGTAGCACAAAATGCTAGTTTACATGTCTCCTGGAGCTATTAAAAAAAAAACCCTTTTTAGGTATGACTTGATTCTTGTTGCTATAATCATTGTGTTTTCCGCTGACCATGAAGCAAGAGGCTCTTTCCTTGCTGATTGGAGTCTAACACAGAGACTCCATATCCGGTACAGCCCCCGAGCCCCTCCCAAAGCCGGGCCCCCTTGAGCGCGGCATCCGGCGGCTGCAGTGGCGTCGCGGCGCCTCCGGGTGTCGCTGTTGGCCGCCAAGGAGCGGCGCTGGAGCCGCCGCCGCCGCAGCGTCCTGTCCCCGCAGGCTGCGCTCGCCCGGCGCCGGCCAGAGCGGCAGCGGCACGGGCAGCAGCAGCGGCGAGAGGCGGCGCTTGGCGGGCAGCAGCGGCGTCCGGGGCGGCCAGAGCGGCCTCGCTGTGCTGCGGCGGCCCCTGCGCTGTCCGGCGAGAGCGGCTGGAAGGGAGGCGGGGCAGCGGCAGGAGGCAGGAGCGCGGCGAGCGCTGGCAGAAGACAATGGCGGTGAGGCGGCGGCAGAGGCTCGGGCCGGGCGGCGGGCGAGCGCTGCTGGCGCGGTGCTGCTGTGCCTGTGCTGCCGGGCGGCGGCGGAGCGGGTCCGCTACTCCATCCCCGAGGAGCTGGGCAGAGGCTCGCTCGTGGGGCCGCTGGCGCGGGATCTGGGGCTCAGCGCGGACGAGCTGCCGGCGCGCAAGCTGCGGCTGAGCGAGGAGAAGCAATACTTCACGGTGAATGAGGAAAACGGGAACCTGTACGTGAATGAGAGGCTGGACCGGGAGGAGATGTGCGGGGAGTCGGCGACCTGTTCCGTCAGCTTCGAGGCTCTGGTGCACAACCCGCTGAACATTTTCCATGTTCAGGTGGCCCTTGAGGACGTGAACGACAATTCTCCGACCTTCAGCAAGGCTTCTCTGGACCTCGAGATCGGTGAATTAATTCCTCCCGGTGCTCGTTTTCCATTAGAGATGGCTCGAGATGAGGACGCAGGAAGCAACTCGCTGCTGACTTATCAGCTCACCAGCAACCCGTCCTTCTCTCTGGCCTTAAATGAGAACCCAGGTGGGAAAATACAGCCAGAATTAGTGCTGGAGAGAGGGTTGGACCGGGAGAAGCAGAGCTTCTTTGAGTTGGTGCTGATGGCCGTGGATGGAGGAGACCCCGCGAGGTCCGGGACTGTTCAAATTCGCGTCAATGTGACGGATGCAAATGACAACTCACCCGTATTCAGCAAAAGAGTATATGAGGCGCGTGTGTCGGAGAAAATGCCTGCAGGATCGCTGGTGTTGCGGGTAGTGGCCACGGATGCGGACACAGGCTCTAACGGGCGAGTCTATTACTCTTTTGGTAATGTCCGGGACGGAGTTCGCTCGTTGTTCACTGTCGACAGTGACAGCGGCGAGATCATGACGGCGGGTCCCCTCGATTTCGAGGAGAAGAACAAATACATCTTCGGTCTGGAGGCGAAGGACGGAGGCGGGTTAACGGATCACTGCGAAGTGCAGATAGACATCATGGACGAGAATGACAACGCCCCCGAAATTACGATTTTGTCCCTCTCGAGCCCGGTGCCCGAGGACGCGCCGACCGGCACCGTGGTGGCCCTTCTGAAAGTGCGAGACAGAGACTCGGGCGAGAACGGTCAGGTGTCGTGCGAGCTGTCGGGAGAGGCGCCGCTGTCATCGTGGCGTCGTCGGGCGGCTCGTACAAGGTGGTGACGGCGAGCGCGCTGGACCGCGAGCAGGCGTCCGAGCACCGCGTGACGGTGGTGGCCCGGGACCGTGGGCGGCCGGCGCTGTGGAGCAGCACGGAGCTGGTGCTGGAGGTGTCGGACGTGAACGACAACGCGCCGGTGTTCGAGGAGGCGGCGTACAGCGCCTACGTGGCGGAGAACAACGCGGCGGGCGCGCTGGTGCTGCGCGTGCAGGCGCGGGACGCGGACGCGGGCGCCAACGGGCGCGTGAGCTACTGGCTGGCGGGCGGCAGCGCGGGCGCGGCGGGCGCGGCGCCGCTCGTGTCGGTGGAGGCGCGGAGCGGCGCGCTGTACGCGCAGCGCTCGTTGGACTACGAGCAGTGCCGCGAGTTCGCGGTGGAGGTGCGGGCGCAGGACGGCGGCTCGCCGGCGCGCAGCTCCACGGCCACGGTGCGCGTGTTCGTGCTGGACCGCAACGACAACGCGCCGCGGGTGCTGTGGCCGGCGGCGGGCCCCGGAGAGGCTCCGGGAGCGGCCTCCGCTCCGGCGCCGTTCGAGGTGGTTCCGCGTTCTGCCGAGGCCGGCTACCTGGTGGCCAAGGTGGTGGCGGTGGACGCGGACGCGGGGCGCAACGCGTGGCTGTCGTACGAGCTGGTGCAGGCGACGGAGCCGGCGCTGTTCCGCGTGGGGCTGCACAGCGGCGAGGTGCGCACGGCGCGCGCCGTGTCCGAGAGGGACGCGGCCAAGCAGCGCCTGGTGGCCGTGGTCAAGGACCACGGGCAGCCGGCGCTGTCGGCCACGGCCACGCTGCACGTGGTGCTGGCCGAGAGCTTGCAGGAGGCGCTGCCGGAGCTGAGCGAGCGTGCGGCGGGCGCCGACGCGCCGGCGGCCGAGCTGCAGTTCTACCTGGTGCTGGCGCTGGCGCTGCTGTCGGCGCTCTTCCTGCTCAGCGTGGCGCTGGCCGTGCTGGCGCGGCTGCGCCGGGCCGGGCCGCCCGCCGTGCTGCGCTGCCTGGGCGCGCAGCGCTTCTCGGTGGCCGGCGCCGCCTTCCCGGCCGACTTCTGCGAGGGCACCTTGCCCTACTCCTACAACCTGTGCGTGGCGGCGCCGGCCCGCGCCGTGCCGAGGCCGCTTGGCCGCCGCCGCCGGTGCCCATCCTGTCGCGGAGGAGCTTCTGGGCGGGGATTCTTGCGAGAAGCGAGCCCGGACGCAGCGCTGCGGGAGAGGCAGCCCGTCATCGACGACGCACGCAGGTTGTGAGCATTATTCCCATTTTCCTTGAGCCTTCCAAGTTTTCTCTTTTTCCTTTTTTCCGGATGAGGTTATGAGTGTGTTGGTATTGTCTCTAACGAGATGAGATTTGGCACTCCTTCTCTAAGAGAGCATTTAGGGGCATTCTGATTTTGGCTACGTTATCAAATGAAGTTGTTGTGAACTTACGTTTTTAAATGATAGCGTAGTACGGCGAAGGTGGATCCTTACTCTCTTAGAGGGAGATGGGCTGGATCTGTATGAGGTTTGGAAAAAAAGGACTGCACTTGGGTTTTTTCTTCTAATCGTTTGTCTATTATGTCTTGGATGCTGGAGGATGCAGGCAAACCTTGTTTAATTCTTCTTTTTACTATTATATCTTAAAGGCAACTGAGAGTGGTTGCATGAATGAGGGAATGAGAGACGGTGCGCCTTCTTGGGAAGTGCTACAGAAATGCAGGAGTGATAACATCGTGAAATGTAGCATTGTTACAGTGTTTTTCACCCTGCGGGTACTTAAATTTTTTAATTCCTGATTTTTCATTCAAAGTGAAATGTAGTAGGGCTCAAAAAAAAAAATAGAGCTGTTTTCTTTTTCTTTCTTAAGAGAGGATACCTTGTATTATTTAAATTGTCTTTTTGTTTTGTTTTGTTTTCATATTGTTATGTCGGTTTTCACAGGATAGACGGTGAAATCTGGATTACTTTAATCAAATGTACAGATCCCAAAAATTATTTAATATCAATCAAGTCATTTGTACATTTCTCAATGGTCTCCTACCTTTTAGGTATGCTTCTTCTAGTTCTACGTATTTTGCAAAATACATGTTCCAAGTGAATAAGAAAAATTAGAATAATCTCACTAACAAGTTCAATTCCTACACTTAGGTTTTGAGAAAATGAAAGCTCTTTCTTGTGGCTAAGAAGCTTACTAAATGTAAATTGTATTAACTTGGCCGGGTTCACTGCAGATACTTCTTGATTCCGGGTTAACTGTAGTACAGTCAGCAAAGATCCAGTGACCTAAGTTGAAATCGGGGTGGGAGACATGACTTTGATACAGGGTTCTCTTCCTGTCCTCTGTTCCAAGGATGGGAGACATCCAGAGACCTGGAGTGCCTGACTAATCCAGACTCACGGCATTGTAAGGGGTGTGTTAACCACCCTTCTTTCCGTTTAAATCCTCCTCGTAGGAAGTCGTTATGATACTGTAGAACTGAAAAATTTAAAGGAAGATCTGCCACTTGGGTACTGAGCTATCCTCCTTACTCCTGGGACAGTTTGTGTTTGATTATAGCTTGTGTATCTAAGCCTCTTTTCTTTGCTAGTGTATATCATTCAGGCATATGTTCAACTCGTTTTTTAGAATGGGATAGGACTAAATAATTACAAATAAAAAAAATAATATTACCGATAACGCCGATAGCAATTTTGTGTGTGTGTGAGGTAGAACACCCCTAAGAGAACTCCCTTTCCTCTCGGTCTTGAGGAGTTCGAGCAGAAAAGATCTGCTGGAGAAAAGTGAGACCTGACCTGTCTGCAGCGAATATCTCGTTTCCTCCCAGCAGTCCGTGGTCTCGGCAGCGCTCGGTGCCTGCAGTGCCGGGAGGAGGCTGCGGGCGCCGCTGTTGACCGAGAGGAGAGAGAGGAAGATCGGGGCGCTGCAGCCCCGCCCGCTGCGGACCGGCTCGTCGGTCCCGCTGGGGCTCGCGTGCGTCTGTGCAGATCGGCTGAGCGAGGCTGGAGCCGCTGCGGGCGGAGCGGGAACCGGGAGGAGGCAGGAGCGGAGTCGGCGGTGAGCGGCGGAACTGCCGGGTGTGCGGTGCCGCGGCGGAGATGAGCGCGGCAGTGGGCAGCGAGCTCTGCTCTGGGGTGTTCTGCTGGCAGGTGTGGGAGGCGGCGTGGGGGCACTGCGCTACTCGGTCCCGAGGAATGCCCAAGGGCTCGTTCGTGGGCGTGGCCAAGGACCTGGGCTGCAGCTGCCGGCCTCAGCTGAGCGGCGTCCGCATCTGGACAAAGGTAGGACGCAATATTCTCTGCACGGGAAGACGGGACATTTAGTGACGGCGGAGAGGATCGACAGAGAGCAGCTGTGCCGGCTGGTGGAGAAATGCGTCTGCGCTGTGAGTTGATAGTGGAGGGCAGATGCAGGTTTACGGATCGATGTGAAATCAAGGATTTAAGACAACCTTCCCAGCTTTCGACAGGCAGAAAAAACTGAACTGAGCGAGACGACGCCCCGGGTCGGTTTCCCTCCCGAGGCTCAGACCGGATGGGCAGAATTCCCTCAGAGCTACGAGCTGAGTGGCGACGAGCACTTCTCGCTGGCCGTGCAGGCGGGCCCGCGGCGATCAGCGTCCCGAGCTGGTCTGGCGAAGGCGCTGGACCGGGAGGAGGCGGCGTTTCACGATCTGGTGCTGAGGGCGAGGAGGGGCGATCCGGCACGGACGGGCACGGCTCGGATCACGTGTACGGTGTGGATGCAAGACAACGCCCGTGTTCAGCCAGGCGGAGTACACGGTGCGTGTGCCCGAGACGTGCCCGTGGGCTCCACTCACTCACGGCCGGACGCGCGACGAGGGTCTGAACGGGCATGAAATACATCCATGAAATTTCAGACCCGTGCTAGAATATCTGGATTGTGAGGAAGGGATTCGGGAATCTGAACTGGAGTGCAGGCACATGAAGGAGGCTCTCGACACGACAAAAGTGGCAATCACTGTGACAGATTCAAGACAATGCGCCCGAACTCCAGTATCCTCGCGTCAGTGAGATCTCGGAGGACGCCCGCGGAACTGTTGTGGCCCTTAACATGTCGAGGATCCGGACTCGGGGCAACGGGAGAGTGCGCTGCTCGCTGGAAGGGTGTCCTTCCGTGGAGAAAGTCCTTTGAGGATTACTACCGTGTGGTGACAGCGAGAGACTGGACCGGGAGCAGTGTCCGAGTACAACGTGACGGTGCGGGCGCCGATGGCGGGTCGCCGCCGCTGCAGAGCAGCGCGGTGCTGGCGCTGCGGGTGCTGGACGTGAACGACAACGCGCCGGTGTTCGCGCAGGAGCGCTACAGCGCGCGGCTGGCGGAGAACAACGCGGCGGGCGCGCTGGTGCTGACGGTGCGCGCGTCGGACGCGGACTGGGGGCAGAACGCGCGCGTGCGCTACCGGCTGTCGGAGGGGCGGGTGCGGGGCGCGCCGCTGTCGTCGTACGTGTCGGTGCAGGCGGAGACGGGCGCGCTGTACGCGCTGCGCTCGTTCGACTACGAGCAGGTGCGGGAGCTGGAGCTGTGGGTGCGTGCGGAGGACGGCGGCGCGCCGGCGCTGAGCAGCAACGTGTCGGTGCGGCTGCTGATCGTGGACGAGAACGACAACGCGCCGCAGGTGCTGTACCCGCCGGCGGCTCCGGCGGCGTCGTTGTCGTCGGGCGCGGGCTGGTCGGGCGTGGAGCTGGCGCCGCGCTCGTCGGAGCCCGGCGCGCTGGTGGCCAAGGTGGTGGCGGTGGACGCGGACGCGGGCCAGAACGCGTGGCTGTCGTACGAGCTGGCCAAGGCCACGGAGCCGGGGCTGTTCCGCGTGGGGCTGCACAGCGGCGAGGTGCGCACGGCGCGCTTCCCGCTGGCCCGCGACGCGGCGCGCCACAGCCTGGTGGTGCTGGTCAAGGACCACGGGCGGCCGGCGCTGTCGGCCACGGCCACGCTGAGCGTGGTGCTGGCCGAGAGCGTGGCCGAGCTGCTGGCCGAGCTGGGCAGCGCGGCCGACGCGGCGGCGCCGGGCGAGCCGGCCGGCAGCCTGACGCGCTGGCTCGTGCTGGCCGTGGCCGCCGTGTCGTGCTCTCCTCGCCTCCTGCTGCTGCTGCTGGCGCTGCGCCTTCGGCGCTGGCGGCGCGAGCAGCTGCTGGCGGCGAGCAGCGGCGCCTTGCGCGGCGTGCCGGTCTCGCACTTCGTGGGCATCGACGGCGTGCGCGCCTTCCTGCAGTCCTACTCGCACGAGGTGTCTCTCACGGCCGACTCTCGCAAGAGCCAGCTGCGCTTCTCGGGCGCCAGCTGCTGCGACACGCTCCCGGCGCGGCCGCTTCCCGACGAGCCCGCGCCGCTGCTCGGGGACGAACTGCGGCGCTCCCCCGCGGATCCCCCTGTTCCGGTGAGTTCCTCGGTCCAGACTTCCCCTCGGGAGTTTCTCCTGTTCTTCCTGTGGTCTGTCGTGCAAGGTTTTCTGACTAGGCGGATTGCCTACAATCATGTTCACCTGGTGGAGACCTGAGAAAATGTGCTTTGCCGGAGTTGTTAGGCTAGTTAATTAATTTGTTTTTTAATCGCGTCATTATTGCGTTTCATGCTGTCTTCTTATCCAGTATCTCCATGAAAACGGATTGTCTTTTATCTTTAGCAACTTTGTGGTTCTTTTATGTGTGGATGGAACAATTGCTTGCATATTACAAATGTCATAAAAACCCCTTTGAGGTTGTGAGGGTTTATAGATGCAGATCCTTGGAGTTTTCTCTGAGGGTCTCTTGCAGTATAAAGAAGAGTGTTTTTCCTGCTTTACATGTTCAGAGGTTGCAACTTTATCCACTCTTATATCCCATATACACCTTGCTGTGATAGGTGGCTCCTGGAATAGATGTAGACATTGTAGCAATTGTTTTAGAATGAGTTATCTTCCAAAATACCTATGTGCTAAGGAAGAATGTTGGTTTCTTGGAGTTGATTCTCATGACTTTTATTTGAGTATATGTATTGCTTATGCTCGTTAGACCATTCCATGTTACTTGAAATGAGTGTGATGAGCCGCGGAAGTCCTGTACATGGATCTATTCTGTGATCGTTGTTCTCCATAAGAAGAGATTGTGTCGGTTATAGGTATTTCGGTGATACCTGTCTGCAAAGTAGCTTTCCGTGGTCTTTGAGCCTGCTGAAGTATTCTGTCTGGACAGAGGCAGAGAAGGTGGAAGAGTTTGCAGTTTGTAGTTTGAACTGTTGGTGTAAATGTTCATTTTCCCCTAGTTGGTATTTGAATCCCTTTGTTTTACTTCTGTGCATTTTCTTTTCTTTTCTCCTAAGAGTTCTTGGAGGTCTGTGCCTCTTAATACTAGATACTGTTCTTGTGGACCTACATTTGACATAGCCTGAAATGTCAAGCTATGACCCCTTCACTTTTGTGGCTTTCCCATTGTTTCCTTGGTTATTACATTCTAAACCTGGTTATTTGTTTGGCTGATAGTCCTTAAAATAGGTATCTGTTCAAATTAGAAGGCGGGCAGAGCAGTTTCCATCCATACCTTGATGCTGTGCAGTTGCTAAGACAAAGTCATTGATACATAAATGTGTCAATGTGGTTTTGGCTGAATAATGGTTTGATGTCATGTCTGGTGGCAATGCCTCTGCCATTTTTTTTCTATGACCCTGGTTTTCCTCTACTGGCAACAGTAGTCCTCTTATGTACTCTTACAATAAATCTGCATTTAGAAGGATGATGCATGTATGGATGTTGCAAATGAGTGATTTACAATGCTTAAAGAATCACCCTTAGTTCAGTTATAAAACACCTTTCAATGTGATTTCGTAAAAGTGCATCTTAGCAAAGTTTGATGGGAAGGTTCACTGAATGAAACACACAGGGTATTTTTTTTAAGGAGTGGCAAGCTTTGAGAGGTGTCTCTGCTGAAGGGGACAGTTACCTGACATTGCAGTCAGATGCACTTCAGGGAAAAAATAAAAAAAAAAAAGAAAAAAAATTTCAAAAATTTTGGTAATTTGTTCAA